>LZPO01117117.1:21760-33657 GCA_001675575.1 Neotoma lepida
CACGTCTATTTGCTCAGTTGGAGCTTCTGGCTTGCTCCTACACAAGTTGGAAAATGCTGTCTGCCTTACTTCCCCCAACCTCGCCTATGCTGAAAAACTCTGAGCAAAGGAATGGCACGCAGGTGCCCACCCAGGGTCCCAGCTTTTGACCATACTTGAGCACAGNCCCAGCTCCTGGTTGGAATATCATTACCCCTTGCCTAAGGTCTATAAAGCCTCCCTGCCTTGGCTCGGGAGTACAACTTCTCTGGCCTCATTCTTTGAGGCCAGTGAATCTGCCTGGGAATTGACTTGTTCTCAATAAACNTGTTGTTTTACTTGTAATTTGGCTTGTTCTGGCTTACTGTGTTAGCAGGAAAACTTATAATTGGGGAGACTTACTATCTGGAAAAACAAAAACAAAANCATATCACTATTCTTGCTACTTTTCCCTCTTCCTGTTTTATCTGTGTTCATCGTCTGATAATAGCAATCCTAACTCATGTGTGGTGATTCCTTATTATAGTTTCTCTGATGAAAGACACCAAAAAATATCTTCTCATATGTCTGCTGATTATTTTTATGACTCTTCACAGAAATGTTCACTCAAATCATTTACTGATTTTAATCGTGTTATTACATTTATTTCCCTTTGACTTCACAAATTAGTTATATTATTTGCAAATTATTCCATTAGTGAGGAATATGCCTTGGAAATATTTTCTATAGTTCTGAAGTCATTTTTTTATTCTGCTGACCATTTCTTCTGTGGATTAGATACCTTTGCTATTGTCTCACTTANTTACTTTGGTTTTGTTGCCTTTTCTTTTGGATTATATCTCTGAATATTTGTCAAAAGCAATTTTAAAAGATCTTCTCTTATGCTTCCTTCTAGGAGTTTTATAGTTTGGTGTCTTAAAGTTCATCTGTTTATTTTGAATTGAGAGTTGGATAAGATGACTTGTGTAATTACAGTAAATTTCAGTTTTCTATGGATATTCAGTTTTCCATCACTATTGACTGAAAATACCATCATTGTCNCTTTGTATATTATTGAAGACACTCTCAAAGTTGAAATAATTATACACTTGTGATTTACCTCAGTTCTTCCTCCTATATTCTTATGTATATATCTATTTTTTATATCACTATGATACTTCTTACCTGGGAAGTTTTAATGCATTTTGAAATTGGAATGCCTCTACCCTCGATCCAATCATTTCATTCCTTAATTTTTACCTGTCCCAAAAAATTTCTATCCAATCTTAATGAAATACAATCATGACCATTTCTATTTCAGTACTATTCATAGTGCCCAAGAAGATTTAAAAAACTTGAATATCAAATGATGAATGAACAGATAATGAAAACAAGACAATACAATAGGATATTGTACATTCTTACACAAGGAGGAGATTCTGTAATAGGTAACATCCTCCATGAAATTGGGAAAACCATGTTGATTGAAGTAAACAAAGAAACTGTGATTATTTTTAAATGAGGGAAAATTAATAAAATCAGAGAATAGAGAGTAGTGTGGTGTATTTTTGTAGTATTTGATTTCAGTCTTAGAGGTATGCATTATGACATTGTATCTATAACTAACAAATTTCCATGGTTCAGTTAAAAGTCTTGTCAAGAACACCTTAGTTTAAGCACTCTTAAAAGTCTTAAGAACAGTGAGTATAAAATTCAAGGTGGTGTTTTCTTTGAGGNGATGCAAATGAGGTTCAATTTCATGATTAACACATGGGTAGCTATAAAAATACTAGCAATGTTCTAGTTTTCAAGCTTATTGTCTTTCACTAAGTATTTTATAACTTTGTTTCATTTTAAATAAATATAATGTTAAATTAAAAATTGGATGAGAGTTGCATGTGGGATCACATGCTATATTACCATCTCTTTGAAGATTGAGGCAGAAGAATCATTTCAAGTTCAAGGTCAGGCATTGGGTACATAGCGATACCATGTCAGGAAACAAAACAAACAAAGAAAAATCTCAAGAGCTCAAAGTCAACATATCTATACTAGTCACAATAAACATCATAGGAGAGATATTTATTCCTCCTTTATTCTATATAGAATAAGGAGAATTTCATTCATTGGATAAGAGGTTTTATTAACAAGGAGATGTGTTTAATTTAAGAATTGGCTTTTGTTTAAATGATCAATTACCCAGTTGTAAGAAATAAATAGAATCAGATAAAAGAGTTGAGTATTATTCTGGAATCCATTTTATGCTTTGATTAGACTAGTTTAATTCATCATGTTGTTAAAGTTTTATTTTACAGTCCTTTAATTGCTGTTATAGTGGTAGTTAAATGAGAATAAGGCTGTTTCTGAGGCAATTCAATGGCATGTAGAACCTCAAAACACCAGAAGACTTTTGAACAACCTTTGTTTTCCAGAGAGCATCTCTGATTATTACCACTGGGATCTCATGAAGCTTTAAGGACCCACCTGACTTTCATAATTATTTCATAACTTCTTTAACAGTATGTGAATCTACCTACTTATGTGACATTAAAATGCCCAAGTGATTTTCATTGAATTGCTTCTGACTTTAATGTCTTACTGGTGGTTTCACTGCCTTATCATTGGAGTTCAACTTGAATATCTGCACTTACAACTTCTCAGTATGAAAAATTTATAACTCCTATGTTAGATAATATCAGAGACACCAACTGTCTACATAGGTGCTGAGTCAACAGCCACAGAAAAGGTGACCTGTGAATGTAACTTATCTGCTGTTAAATCCCAAAACAGAACTACTCTGATGTCTCTGTTTCATCCTGTCCATCTGTCTAAAAACTACCAAATAGCCGTGATGGTTACATGCAAAATCATCATCATATTAGATTTCTCTGAAGTGAGGTTTAACCTTATTTTAACAATAGCTTTATACAGTTACAATGAATACATTGTTTATTTTGTAGTAGCAAGGGCTGTATCAAAGGTATAATGTACATTCTGTACATATAATGTACAGAAATAATGCTGAAGTAAAAGCAGGGAAAAGTGTAGACTATCACAGTTTCATAACCCATGATATTCTCTATCCCAGTCAAGATATTTGTATGTCACATAACTTAATATTTGTAAGTGCAATAAACTAGTAGAGTTATTAATAAAATCTGGTTTACAGAGAAAACAACTTGAAATTTGAAGTTATTAAATGTTCTATGACAACAATATTCATAGAGTAGAATATATTAATTTGAACTTAAATTTCCAGATAAAACTAATCATAATTCTCCCTAGCAATGATACTGTGGAAGGAAGGGATAAGTAACAGTGTGAGATATTTTTATGAGCATGGCATTGAAGATGTTGTAATTCACTACTGATTACAGAACTCAGAATTATAAATTTCTTCAGATTATTTTTTATGGTTTTGTACCATCTGGTCCACTGGGGAAACCATTTGTCAAAGCTCGGCACTTTTAAATGTTTCTGATGAAAGGATTTATAATTCATCAATGGAGGTTCTAATATTAGTGATCAACATTTTTATTTCTTGTTTTTAAGATATTGAGGACACTTCCTGTGTGATTGAAAACTTTACAGACTCTCTGTTTGTGGTCAGCTTATGAAAACTAATTCCTGCAAAGATTAACTAAAATGTACCTACTTTGTTTCTCTCATTTTTCCAGAACTGTAGAACAGGCTGAAGATTAAGGATCAGGAGCATGGCTTCTTTGTAACAAAAAGGTTGACTTAAAATGGATTTCTAGTGATAATAAAGGCATCGCTAATTTTCTGAGATCAATCTTGTTTCAAAGTTAGCTTATTAAGTAAAATTACTGAATTGGTATGGATAACTGTTACAGGTAGAGTTCCATCCCAATATGGAAAGACATGGAAATCTGTTTTCATATGGAAGAACATGTGAGGGATAGAGAAATGCTCTCTACCATTCGGAAGATCTTGTTGAAAAGCTGATGTGACAGGTCCAGACTTTTACTAATTGGAGTAATTAAATATATTCATTTTTCTGAAGAACTTTTTAATTTCCAGCCATGCACTGACAGGGCTCTATAGGATCTCTTTTAGAAGAAGAAACCTTAGCCTGTCTGTCTCCCAGACTTATTTCTTCCCTTCTTCCCTTTCATTTTTCCCTCCCTCTTTCCTTCCCTTCTTTCTTTCTCCTTCTCCCCCTTTTTATATTCTTCTTCCTCATCTATTTTCTTTTTCCCTCTCCTCTTTGCTACACCCTTTTCTCGCAAACACAATTTGGAAAGTTTGTCCATAAACTGTCCATCATCATGCCCCAAAATGATGGTAAAACACTAATTTCTATTCAGAGAAAGGTCTGTTATTTCTTATCCTGGAGTACATTATCGTGTTTATAGGACTCCAGGAGAAAATTCATTTTCTTCCACATATTGTATAGACCACCTTCCAAAGTCTGTTAGAATTATTGTCCCTTGCATTAAAGCAGAACATTTATCTCTTTGAAAAAAGTGTACTGAGTTAATTTAAATTCTCATATAATGGAGTTAAGCTCATTTACTATTCCCCCACAATAAATATTATTTTATAAAGGCATGTACTCTATAACTGTGATATGGGTTCATAGCTATTTGAAAAAATATATCCATGTCAAGAAAGAGGGAGAGATTTGAAATATTTTAAGGCTGGAACCAATGCAAGATGTTTAAAGCACAAAATTCTAGGTGGATACTTTTCCAATGCATTATTAGCTCCAATCCATTTTATTCAATAGGCTGTGGGTATCAGTTTCCTTAAAGGGTATGTGGCTATCAGTGGGCTGGTGATGGAGAGAACTACTGAATCTACCCCAAAAAGCTATAGTTGAATATATTAAATAATACATTAATTGCTAAGCAGATTTTGAAAGTTTTTTCTGATATTTAAATCTGTTTATTTAAAATGTACCCCTTTACGGTTACACTTATTTCTTTTTTTTATTTTTATTAAAAGATTTTCTTATTTTACATACCAACCACAGAAACCCCTCTCCTCCCTCCTCCNTCTTACTGTGTCCCTGTTCCTACTCGAACCTCCCGTTCCCCTATGCTCACATCCTCCATCTTGTTGCTCTCTATTCCTCCCCTTCACTCCCAGTCTGCCCATGTAGATTTCATCCAATTCTCCCTCACTGGGCAGTCTATGCCTCCTTCCTAGGGTCCTCCGTGGAGCTGTGGATTGCAGTCTGGTTATCCTTTGCTTTACATCTAGTATCCACTTATGAGTGAGTACATACCATGTTTGTTAATTTTAATTAATTTTAAATTAATTTTTAGTTTTTTGAGAGCTTCATACATGAGAACTGTATTAATATCACTCACACAGTCCTTCNCCACTCTCATGGCCCTCCTCCCAAAATCATGAACTCTTCTTTTTAACTATAATTGTTTTACACACATATGTACTTACAAATATATATGTATATACAGTGTACTGAGTCCATTACCATTGCTCATCTATACATGTGTCCAGTGTATGACCACTTGGGCTTGCTCACTCCTGGAAAAAACTGATTTTCTCTTTCTGAGCAACTGTTGAACTTATGTAGCTTTTTATCTAGGAGTAAGACCTTATGGTATTTTACTTGTCTGTGATTTTAAGATTAAACAATAGTATTATTCAATTTGCAGAACATTTTCAGGGCATCACTTANTATAAAGAAATCTAAGATTCACTTATAAAATATTTATGCTATTCCATCAGAAAATTGTTAGTTGAAACGACTAGTATCTTACACTACATAGTGCATCTTGAAATTCATCTTGCATGTTTTTCCTTCTATAGATTGTGTTGTGTTTTTTATTTGAAGATTTTNTACTTGTGATTTTATGCTCATACAAAATAAAACTTTTTTCGAAATGTTATTGTTCTTCATGTTCTCTAAGTGGTAGGCATAGAACACCACTTTGTCAATTTTAAAAGAATAAGAATTCTGTCTTCTTTTATATAGTATTCTCTGTTAGACTTTGTAACTTCTTTTATTTTGGACATTTCATAACAGGTAGGATGTTTGAATACCTTACTTTAGTTTTTTATTTTTATATGGAGTCTGTATCTCATGTGTTCAACATTTCCTTAAACAGATTTTGTTTCTACTGTATCCTGGAATATTAGTTCTTGCTTTTCCAAAGATCAGCCAGATTGTTATTTGGATATGTTGTCATGAGGGTTTTTAAATTTGCTAATATCCTGGTAGACATTCCATCTTTTGATTAGCTTGGCTTTTTGTTTTTTTTAATTAGGCTGCACTATGTTTCCTTGGTTTAATGACTTCACTTTGAACACAGAGTATTTCTTCATTTGCTTTCTGTAGTCTTTCCAGATAATGTATAATCTAGGTGTTTTGTCTGGTTATTTTATAATCCCTTCACATTAGTTTCAACTTTCTAAGAAGTGGGCACTGTTGGAGTATTCTTTATCATGTCCATTCTATATCCACACATTTTTTTCTTATCCAAATAAATAATGCATTTCTGTGTGGTAACAGTTTCCTTTATTCCACATGCAAAACATATTGCTTATTATATAATACCATCTTATATAATTTATATATTCAGAAATTAGAAATTTGATTGATTTATAATTATGTGTTCAGTAAGTGTATATTGACAGGTATATTCCAATCGTGCAAGTTAATAACTCAAACACTACTGCCTTCATAGAGTTTGGAGTCAAGTAATAGGGAAATAAAATTCATGTCTTATTGATATTTGTCCTTAAGAATTTTNCTGATATCAATAACCTAGGCTATTACTATATTCTAATCACTAGTTGCTATCTTTGTGCTTTCATTCTCTCTAATTTTGAATAAATCTACATATTGAATTCTACATATTTCTCTATTTGTGTGTGTGTGCATGTGTGTGTGTACACATGGTATAGGTGTGCAGGTCAGAGGACTACTTGCCAGAAGTCTTTTCTTTCCTTTCAGCATGTGGGTCCCAGGGATCAAATTCAGCTCATCAGTCTTGGGGACAGACACCTACATCTACTGAGACATTGCACGGGTCCAATGTTTTCTTTCTTTCACTTTTTTTTGAAAGTATTATTTTGTATTGAAAAGAATATTAAGTTAATAATAAGACATTCCCCATGCTGATTTTCAGTACTTTACTCAGGAAGTACTTTATGTGTTCTAAATATTTAGATAGAAGGTATTTGACTCCTCTTGTGTTAAGAATCAGACAATAGCAAGTTCATGAGAAACATGCAAGAGAGTGGTACTGCCTAGGAACAAAAGTCCATTTCCAAAGCGGGAAGATTCTTCATTGAAGGGCTTGATGACTCACAGGAGAGACATTCATACCATTTCTTCATTGCCAGCTATCTGAATGGCTAAAACATAGAAGTCCTAATTAAAAAAAAAAAGCTAAATAATTACCTGTATATAGCAAATCAAGACAAAGAGGAAGACTCAAAATGAACTTGGGGAATGTTTCATTTTTCTTACCTTATTTGAGGTGCACAGGTTCAGTGTTCCATGCCTCACTGATAGCAATTGAAGAGATTCTGCCCACCTTGAGTATGGCAAGCATGGCTCTGGCAGGCTTTGCCTTTCTCCCCCTTTCCTTCTGCCTTGCTAAAAACTATTAGATTACATTCTTGAAGCTAATCCTCAAGGTCAATTCCCTTATTTGATCAATCCCTCCTCCTGAATCTGACTACCAAGGTCCAGTTTTCAAAGTACTAAAGTACAGTAACCAAAGTCCCCTTTGGCTTACCTAATTAACATGCCCAATTGAAATTAAACTCCTAATTCTAACACTGGGTTTTCCCTTTCTAAAGGTTTGTACCTTTATAAATTGTATTTTTCTATGGGCCATGTATGTCTGTCTCCTCTCTATCCAGAGGCAGGCCTTTGTCCCTCAAAGACAAATGCTCTTGTCCCCCTTTTCTTTGTTCCCTTCTCCTTTCCTCTTGTACTCTATCTCCTGCCTTTGTCTTTTATTCCTTGCGCTCTGTCCCTCTTGGGTAAATAAATCTCCTTTGTGCTGAGAACTTGGTCTTGGGGTGTCTTTTGAGGTTTCCTACAGCAATGACTTATCAACTCTCTTTTTCAGAATAAAGAATGGTTTAGTTTGGCTTAAGTTCAAGGTCCTCGACTTTTGAGACAGGATTTTTCTAGGTTTCTGACTTGTCTCCCTGGCTGCAGTATTTGTACACAGTAACTCTACTCTTGTCCCAGGATAAGAAAATATTCCTATAAATAATNTTTGCACAGGATAAAAATCATACTCACCCACCAAATGCCAATTCTCTTTCCTTTAATCCTCCACTTGTCTTCTCTTCTGGTTTGCTGTGTGGGGACCCCTTACTTCTTACTGTNCAAAGAATTTCCCTTAGGTCCTTGCCAGTCACTAGTTCCCAATCTCTCCAGATCCCCAGGAGAAGACAGAGGGAGGAGTACTTAGCACTGCCTTCACCCTCCTGCACAGAGCTTTAGGAATGTAAAATCTGTCTGCACAGTATTCTAATCTCTAACTTTCTAATTCTAATCCTTTAACTTTTTGCTTTGTTTTCAGCTTTTTTCTTTTTTCCCCTTTTTATTGAAAATAGATTATTTTCTCATACAATATATTCTGATTATAGTTTCCTTTCCCTTTAGTCCTCTCAGTTCTTCCCTACCTCCCCTCCCCCTGGATCCACTCCTTTTCTGCCTCATTAGAAAAGAACAGGTTTCTAAAGAACAGCAAGCAAACATAACAAAATAAAATATAGCAAAATAAAACAAAAACTATTGCATTGAGGATAGACGAGGCAACAAAGCAGAAGGGAAAGAGCCCCAAGAGCAGGCCAAGAATCAGAGATTCACTTGCTCACACACTCAGGAGTCCCATAGAAACACNAAGCTGAAAAATAGAGTATATATACAGAGGACCTAGTGCAGACCCATGTAGGTACTTTACTTGCTGCTTCAGCCTCTGTGAGTTCATATGAGCTTTGCTCAGTTAATTCAGAGGACCTTGCTCTTCTTCTCCATCACCTTTGGCTCTTACACACTTCCTGTCTCCTCTTCTACAAGGTTCCCTGAGCTCTGAGGTGAGGGATTTGATGGAGACATCTCTTTTAGAGCTGTGTGTTCCAAGGACTCTCANTCAGCATAATGTCTGGCTGTGGGTCCCTGCATCTATTTCCATCTGCTGCAAGGAGAAAGCTTCTCATATGCTGGCTGAATAAGGCCATGAGAATAATCTATAAATATATAATATTATAAATTATAATCTATAAATAAATAATCTATATAAATATAGAAGAATATCATCAGAGCCATCTTCCTAATACTTTTTATTTTATTTTTAGACCAATAGTATCTTATTTTAGGTCTCTGGGCTATGTACTCTGGTTTTGGTCACCCAAGCAATGTCAGATACCAGTGCCTTCTCATGGAGTGTGCCTTAAATCAAATTAAACTTTGGTTGGCTACTTGAAGAAGTTCTGGACCAACATTGCCCTAGCATGTCTTGCAGGTGATAAGTTTTTGCACCCCAATAGGCCTCTCTGCCGATGCAGCAATCCAAATCAGACCAAATTAGAAAAAACCCCGGTTTAATGGGTAAAGCTTTCCCAGGTGATTCTCCCACCCCCAAGAGAGGAGATGGGGATGAGAGACCCCCATGTCTGTTTTCTGGGATGCAGCTTAAATATCTTGTGGGACTGGTCTTGAGCATATCTAGGGGAGGAGTTGTGTTAGGAGGGNTTTAAAGGGGCGGGTTTGGGGAAAGAGATGGGGAAGGGAAGTTGAGGTAGATCTTCCACCAGAACATTCCAGACTCTTTGGTTNTATGGATGCCAGGGTACCAGGAGCTGAGGTGGAGCTTCCACCAGAANAGCAGGCAGGANTGTTGTCTTGTAGGTCAAAGGTTCTGTGTCTGGGTTGAGGTTTACATTCCTCTTTTGGTAGCCTGAAGAGTTCCTTCCCACACTAAAGATACTGTATAGTAGGGGTGAAGGCTCTATGTAGATATTAGCTTAACTTCTTTATGTTTAATAACTTGTATGGGTGTTGTTTTTGGCAACGGTGCCCTACTGTCAGTTTGCAGAGAGCAACCCATTGTCTTAGCAACAACCTGAGTTGTTTANGAATTTCCATGGGACCACCTTGGCCAAAAACTCAATTGAATGCAACCCAGTCCTGGTACTGGAAGCCTTCTTGGTGACAAGATGCCCATTTAAGATTCTTTCTCCCCCCATTATTAGGAGACCTTGTTAGGATCACCTTCATGTATTTTAGGCAGTTTCCACTGCACTAGTTTTCCATATCATCCCTCAAATACCCTTCAATTATAGCTGTCTCTCTCTTAATTCTTTTCCTCNACCTTATTTCTCCTTCCCCTCCACACCTGATCCTTCTGTTCCTGTCCCTACCCCCTCCCAGTCCAGCCATAAAATCTGTTCTACTTCCCCCTCCCAGGGAGATTCATGTGTCCTCCCCACAACCTAGTCTCTTCCCTGTACCTAACCTATCTGGGTCTATGGATTATATCTTGGTTTTCATTTATTTAACAGCTAATATCCGCATATAAGTGAATAATATCATATTTATCTTTCTGAGTCTTGATTACCTCACTCAAGTTTTTTTTTCTAGTTCTATCTACTTTCTTGTACATTTCATGATGTCATTTTTTAAACACCTGAGTAATATTCTACAGTATAAATATACCACTCTTTGTCTATCCATCCTTCTGTTGAGGAACATGTAAGTTGTTTCCAGTTTCTGGCTATTATGAATAGAGCAATATTGAACATGGATGAACAANTGTCCTGGTGGTAGGATGAAGCATCCTTTGGGTACATTCTCAAAAATGGTATAGGTGGATCTTGAGGTAGATTGATTTCCAAATTGCTAAAGAACCATCATACTGATTTTCATAATGGCTGAACAAGTTTGCAGTCTTACCAACAATAACGTGAAGTTTCCCTTATTCCACATTCTCACCAGCATGAGCTGTCATTTGTGTTATTGATCTTGGCCATTCTGACAGGTATAAAATGGAATCTTTTTTATTTGTATCTCCATGATGGCTAAGAATGTTGAACATTTATTTTTTTCTTTTTTTAAAATTACTCAGCAAAGCATTTTATTATACTGAGAAATTAATATCCACAAAGAATATATAAGTACACATTATTCTCTTTATAAAATGTTGTCAAAATACAGAAATATNGAATAAAATATGCAAAGCCATTGTGCATGTGATATACTATGAATGCAGGTAAATAATTCTAAGAAAATTCCCCCTTCCATCTGCATTGTTATTCANAACTCCTAATACTCCTGATGGAGGAATTACCTAGATTTTTCATGTAAACCCAGTCAGTAACAAATAAATTTGAGGTTCTGCTTTTTGCTTTTCTTCTAATTTTCCTCACAATGTCCTGTAGTGAATCCAGCTCTGGCCAACGTTTCCTACCCTGGAGGAAAAGGAACCTTGTCCATGCTCATTTCTACCTCTGCTTGTTAGATTCCAGGAAAATACATGACCCACAACCAACCTTAGTATCATGCTTTGAGAGGACTTTGGTGTTTCCATGTTTTTTCATCAGTGTGATTCTTGTACTTCATGTCTTGCTATGGACAGCCAGAGGACATTCTATGTAGACCATTCCTCCATCACCCTCTTATAGTCTTAGACTGTTTAGCTGTATTTGTGGTCTTGTGATGTGAAGAACTACAGTCAACTTGGCATCCTCAAACCATCCACCTAATACTTCACTTACCTCCCCCTTCCTGCCAGGACTCAAGCTTTTCTGAGAGGCTTCTTGCTTTAAGTGTCTCTCAGCCATTTGAGTTTCTTCTATCGAGAATTCTCTATTTAGATCTATACTCCATTTGTTATAGGATTGTTAAGTTTTTTAATATCTAGTTTCCTAAGTTCTTATATATTTTGATATTATTCCTCTATCAGATGTGGAATTAGTAGGTA
>LZPO01117117.1:92278-107801 GCA_001675575.1 Neotoma lepida
TGTAGCTTTGCGCCTTTCCTGGAACTCACTCAGTAGCCCAGGCTGGCCTCGAACTCACAGAGATCCACCTGCCTCTGCCTCCCGAGTGCTGGGATTACAGGCGTGCGCCACCACCGCCTGGCTAAATCATCTAATTTTGAGAAGACATTTTTTCCTATTGTAGTATTANTTATTGTTATGGTTTCCCGGATTAATTATGCATACAAGAATATAGAGATAAACTATATCTCTATATAAGGGTTAAACTAAAAATATGACCTTCAAGTCTGTATGTCCAATAGTATTTCTTTGGAAAATTCAAAGACTACTGATACCCATGTCTCATTGTCAGGAAAGCAGATTCAATAAGTGCCTCCTTTAAAAAGCTTTGCATGACATCTAAAATTCATGAGCAAATGTTAGAACCATCAGCCTATTATGAAAAAACTCTTACAACTCTTACAGCTTATTACAGATTCTCTCAACTCTAATATTCACTGACTACATGTATTTTGATAATTTTTCTTTTTATCAGAAGAAGATAAATAAAATTTTTTGCTGCCAAAAGACTCTATTATGTTTTGGAACTGATATTGCAATATATAAACTCAATTAATGTAAAATGTCTTCTTTTTTTGAAAAATTCAAAATATGAAAAAAAAATACCTTCTTAACCAGATGGACAGTTTGGAGACAAGAGAAACTGTGCCCAGTTCACACTCATGGTGTTACTGTTTGGCTAAATGCATCTTTGCTGCTGCTTTACACTTGGCAATTATCACCTCATTGTTACAGCTTAGCTAACTCTGATCTCAAGTTTCTATGCTTTCTGTTGTCAAAAATGTAAATTTTTTAAATAAAAACTTGCATATCATCAGCAAATGATGAATGTGAGAGACACTTTGATTAAACTAACAGAACATTAATTAAACTAACATCCAGTTTTTAAGCAAGTCTTTATTTGGAAGGGCACAGAAATCCTTTCCTATCCTTAAATCTATTTNGGTAAAAATCTCATTAATTTACACCCTGCTGCTTTTAAGATTGTGAGAATAATGACANACTAAAATTCACATTTACCTAGGAGAAAGATGGGGTAAGTGTCTCAGGTAGAATTAAAAAGAACTCTTAAAGAAAGAGGCTGACTGTAGGTTCACACAGGGACACAGATGNTGACAGTGTCTAATGAGATCACTGTTGCAGAAGACCTAGGACTGGATGGAGTAGCAAAAGTAGATCAGTTTATTTAAAATTTATTACTTACTAACATCTTTGTTAAATATTAGAATATACTTGATTTCTTTCTAACCAGAGGTGTTTTTGTGTGGTGAAATATATTCAAATATAAATCTATGAAGTTGATAAATGTTAAGATGGAAGTGTTCACAGTAGGAAGCAGCAACAATTTGCTGGGTTTTTCTTTTCTGTTAGATGATCAAGGACCATTTGTAACTGTTCGTACTATTGTCTGATGTTCTAGCTGGAATATATAGGGGGACCTCAGAAGACTGTGGCCCTGTCACAGCAGCACTCAGAAGTGCTATCTCCACCATATGGAAAATGAAGGCATTGTTGATAAGAACAACATGAATACAAGTCATCAAACTAGTGGTCATGCATTTTTAACCTCAATAATCTTATTCCTCTTTCAGTGGGTACTATGAAGGTCACTGTTTCCTGAAACCAACTACAATGATCTTGTTCTATTTTGTTTGTCTGTGGTAGCCAGCCCTCTTACCTCAACTTAGCACTTCAGTTCCTTATAGAAACAATAAAAAGCCAACTCATCAAGCAGGGTACATCATCAGGTAAGATTATATTATAAGTTGCATGTTAGTNAAAAATGGCTAAGTAAAATCAGTATGCATTAAAGACTGAATGTATTGAGATGTTTCTATCACAATCATTACTTATCTTTCCCTTCTCCTGTAACTCTAACCATGATCTATTAGATCAACATCTTTTTCTTATTCATTTGAACAAAATTTTGAACTTTAGTCTGTCTCTTTATGCTTTCCTTGCTTTCTTATAATGCCTTGTTTATAAATCCTTGTGAGAAATGATAAGCATGCCATAAACTACATAATATTAGCCAAAAAGTGGCCATAAATATCTGAGCATAAAGGAATCTACAGTTTTCCCTATCTTCACTTTCTCTAACCCAGTGGTTCTCAACCTTCCTGATGCTGTGACCCTTTAATACAGTTCCTCATATTGTGATAACCCTCAACCATAAAATTATTTTTGTTGCTACTTCATAACTGTAATTTTGCTACTGTTATGAATTGTAATGTAAATATCTATGTTTTCTGATGATCTTAGGCAACCCCTGAGAGAAGGTCATTCTACTCCAAAGGGGTCAATAACCCCCTGGTTGAGAACCACTGTTCTAACTTATGCTTGTTTCCTTCCTCTCCTCTTCCCTTCTTTTTCAATCCTACCCTTCTCTTCCTCTTTCCACCTAGTACACACAGTTGAGTTAGTCTTGGTGCACAATCAAGTTAGTTCTCTCTCTNTCTATCTATCTTTTACAATTTATTTCTTTTACTCTTTGAAATTATAACTACATCATTTCCCCCTTCCCTTTCCTCTTCCAACCCCCCCAAATGCCATTGCATTCTCTTTAAAATTCTTGGCTTCCATTTTCATTAGTTGCCATTATATTTGGAAACATGTACAAAACTCTCAGGTATTATTGTGCAAGAAGGAGTGGAAAGATAGTAAAAGCCAGAGTATTAGGGAATTTGAGATGAGATTGTGTCTCCTAGGAATGTCAGAAGCTACACTCATAAAGCCTTACCCTTGTGACTGCCTAAACATGAGCTGAATAAAAACAACTGAAAAAAAACATGCTCACAAGACAGGGGAAGACCTAAGAGGCCTCCACCCTTCATAAGAACTGTAAAGAATTAAGGAGTGTTGAGAGCAGGAGAAATAGTCTTCCACAGGAAAGGGCACACAAATGGTTACCAAATAGTCAGCCCTGACAGAATATACATGTAAGGAATATTTTACAGAATGAACAGAGCACGTTTATGTATTTAAGAATATGTAAATATATAAATATACATATATGTATGTATCAAATTAGCTCTTAAAANTTTGTAGTTCCATTCAGATCTAACTCTATGTGTTTATGGACTGCTTCTTATAGTCACATGCCACTCATTCTCTTTCTTCAAAATGTAGGAAATTTAAGCAGTTTTGCAAAATTTTTATCCAAATGGGTACACAGTACATCTTTTGCTGTGATGTATACATTTTGACATATAAAATCTGTTCTTGGCTCATATCACAAAGATACTTTCATACAGATGCTGGAAGGGAAATGAATGTTGCAACATTATTTCCAGAATATGGCAGGAAAAGGTTAAACAGTATGTCAGTATGAGATTAGAGAGATAAACTTTTTGTGTGCACCATGGAAGATTCTAATATATGGAAAACTGCATGGTTACCACAAAATGGAAAATCCTAAGCAGTATGTTTAGAAAAAATGGGGGGAAACCCAGTGTATTTGTTTTTAAAAGTAGTAACTTATATTTTTATTTTTGAAAATTTCATGATCACTAGGAGCTCATAAGCAAGATCCCAGAGAATCCTAGAGTAGGTAACTTTTGGGCCTTTGTAAAATCTTTGTCACCCATCAGATGATGTTCTTATAGTCATGTAGATGAAATTCAGGGGCAGAATTTTTATTTTCTGGGATAGTGGTATTGGGATTCATTTGGGATCTTGGAAAAACAGGACCAGAAAACCTGAAATCTCAGCAGTGAAACAAGAGATGAATATAATATCAAAGCCATGAGAAATCTTGATGTTTTCATCTGATGCATTAAAATGCATAAAGACAGGCAAGCAATGAAAGTCCTATAGTGATGAGCTTAGNATCCTTTTACTTTTCCTAACTAAAATGAGCACAGCCTTGGGAATATGAGGGATCTGATGGGGGAGATGAAAAAANCACAGGCTCAAAACATTCCAGGTCTCTAGGGGATCCACAACATGTCTATTTGATGTTCATTTAGCTGTTTTTAGCTCTTTGTGTTCAGCAAAGAAAATGTAACTTCAGTTCAATTTCTCTAAGAGCATGTGTTCAGAAAAAAGAATAGATTTACAGAAATATCATATGAATGCATGAGGTAACAAGCATAGGTGGAAAGTTATGGATAAGTATCCTGACATGATCTAGCTTTGTATGCTGGGAAATGCTAGAAAAATGCCTCATGGTCTGTCTCTCAGCACTGAATCCAGAAAGCAGATTTCAAAGAAGTTTAAAGTTTAAGTCCCATTAAATTATTTCTGTTGTATAATGCTAATATAATTTAAACCTATGCTATGGAAAATATGAAAGTCCTTGTTTTCCATTGATATGCTTTTACTATTTCTTTACATATCTAAAACAAGGCTTCAAAGAGCACTATATTTACATCATTTCCAACATTCACTCCCTTGCTGTCAGTTCCTCCTTATCTATATGTGCATATGTATGCCACTGCCCTTGGAGTCCAGAGGAAGGTGTCAGATCTCCTGGAACCAGCATTACAGATGGTTGTGATATGCCTACATCAGTGATGAAACTGAGCTCAGGCCCTTTATGGGAGCAGTAATTGTAGAGACACCTCTCTAGCACCATATTTTTCAATTTTTTTGATTAGCATAAGAGTGACACATGTTTCTTTTCTGACTCACGCAATTTATAACATGTCAACATGTATCCTTTTAGAAATGGGATTTTCCATGTGCAGCAGACGAGTTTCCTTTTATGGCTCTGAATGNTATTCCCAGGTACAAGTCACTGGCCTATGCACATTTTCACTTTAAGCCTGTTACAGTTGCTTTAAAATACCATTATGTTCAGTGTTACTCATTATACCATGATTAAACTTTATATTGACTTGTTCATGGGTAAGGTGACTTAGGTTGAAGACAAATGATCTTTGGAGAACAACTACGTCATAAACCACTAGTTTTTTCCTTGAGGGATGTGTAAGTGTGATATTGCTAAAAGTGTCAATTTACCGGTAATGACTTCACAAATAAAGGGTGAATTGTAGTCATTCATCTTCATCATAAAATTCTGAATGTAAGAACATAAGGACCAGTGAGATGGTTCCATTGATAAAGGCACTTACAGCAAGCCTAATAACCTGAGGTTGATCCCCAGAAGTCACATGATGAACGAAGAGAAAAAACCCTAGGAAGGTTTTTATATCCTACATACATTCAATATGACACAACTGTGCTTTCTTACACACACACACATAAACACAAACAAAAGAAGTTTATAGAAGAACACAGAGCACTAAGCTCTTTATTATNTTCTGGACCTTTAATTTTGTACTGAAAATCTAATACTGTACAAAAATACCAAGTTCAGTTACTGCCCTGAGCAGACATGCANGGTAATGAAACCCCACAGAATCAACTAACCTGGGCTATAGGGGCTCACAGAGTCTGAACTGACAATTAGAGAGCCTGCATGGAACTGGCCTAGGCCCTCTACTTATATGTAACAGTTGTGTAGCTTGGTTTACTTATGAGCCTCCTAACAGTGGAGCACAGGCTGTNCCTAAGATGTTGTCTGGCTTTGGGGACCCTATTCCTCATACTGGGTTGCCTTGCCCAGCCTTAATACAAGGGGAGGTGCTTAGTTCTGCTGCAACTTGACATGCCATCTTTTGTTAGTATCCATGAGAGGCCTGCCCCTTTTTGAACAGAAACAGAGGAGGAGTGGATGGGGTGTGTAAAGGGATGGTGGTGGGAGGGAATGGGAGGATGAGAGGGAAGGGAAACAGTTGGGATGCTGTTGGGATGTAAAATAAACAAATAAATTTAATTAATAAAAAAGAATTCCATGCTCTGATATATTATTGATAGCACCACTTTCTCTCCTTCATATATCTACTTCTATGTCATAATTCACCCTTTACACACAGTGAGTATGGTTCAGCATTATGATCCCTTCATTACACAGACACATCAATTTTGTTCTCTTGTGTTCTCAGTAAATACTAACTCTGAAATCTCTAGCTGTAGTTCAAAGCAAGCTGTACATGGCAGAGGAAAGGCCACTAGCAAAATGACACATCCTGCTTTGGATTCAGGACAGGGAACTGAATCCAAATATCTTTTTTGTTCTACAGCATTACTTCTTTCAAATGCCAATTTCAGCTCTATTTGTTAACTATCCTTACTCCTCTANATTCTCCGCTGATGATGTTTATTTTGTTAATAATTTCATACTTGTATATGATTAATTTTTGTCCCATCTATTTTATTCTTTCACTGAAACAATTCTCCCTAGTAAGTCCCTCCTCTACTTCCAAGTCTATTATTTTTGTGGTTCACATAGTTTAATTATGGTTGCTGCATGAACATGAGTAGGGTATTATTTATGAAATCATAGGCAATACATAAGTGGTTACACTAATGAAAAACAATGATATCCCTATCCCATAATCCATTAAATGCCCTTAATCACTAAGTGGTGTATGAGTATTATGAATATCTTNCTCATGCTTGAAGAATTGTTGACAGCCAAATACAGAACAAATAGTCACAGCTTATATGGATTCATGGGTTTCTTGTGATGTCCTTGATCCTTCTGGCTCCTATAAAATTTAACTTTTTAATGGGCTGCTAAGCTTTAGGGGAAATTGTAGAGAATTGGAAAATAAGAGTTTGATCAATCAAGAATAGACAATTTTTGGATATGGAAATTATAAAGAATCTGGAGTGTTGTTCAGAAGAAGGAGAATGAGCTATAGGCTAAATTACTGAAAAGTAGTCAAGATTTATAGACAAGGACAAATGATAGCAAAGAGGAGATAATGATTGCCATATATATGAGACAGAAGTAGGAGGATATGGGTATGCTGGCNTGTGTATGTAAAGTTAGGGTAAGAGACTATAAGTATGACATTTGTATCATTTCCTGACCTCCAGACAAATAGTGAAGGGGCACTGGGAGATGTAAATTGTGTGGCAAATGGCTGCCAGTAGCATCATTGCCTTACTCTTTCACTCCATCTGATAAGGCTTAAATTCTACAACATCCNTTTTGAATCCCAGTGCTTCTTGATATAGGCTTCTTTTCCATGGTCCCTCCTACACTCTAAAGAGCATCTGTATTTCAGTTTCTTTTTCACTATCTCTGTTTAACTTTTTGGTCTCCCAGTCATTGAAGAACATTCATTGTTTCTCCCACTTCTATCTGCTTCTTTCCCCTGACTTTGCTGAAAGCTAGTCTACTTGTCTTTAATATCTGTCAATCTTCCATGTTGTTGGTATCTTTGTCCAAGTACCATTTTGGTGAAACTAAAGTAGTTATCCCTAGTTTCCCCAACATGGTACCGAAAGGTTTTTGGATGATATTTTTCATTGTTTGTTTTCTTAAGAGGATTATAAGGTCTGTGAGAGCAGAGACTACTTTCATGGTTGCAATGGCCTCGTGTCCAGAAGGCGCTAGTTTTGAAGTATTCTTTCCTATCTCCTACCTCTTAAATTCTTTTTAATGTTTTCCAAACATTTTATGATACAGATGTCCAAGGATTGCACAGATATGTAAACTTGACATGCAGGACATTCTGACTACATTACTGATACTGTGGATGAAATTCCTGAGTTTAGGACTGACTGTTCTCCAACTGGGCAGAGATTTACTCAGTTTTCCCTATGCTTATAAATCTTTCACTCTCTCTCTTTTTCTCTTTCTCTCTCTACATTTATGTATCTATCTACAAATAGATAGTAGGTATACAGGTTAGAGAAATAGAAAAATAGCTATATATATATATATATATATATCAACACATACATTGGCATATATTTAAAATTATATATGAGGAATACATTTCCAAATGAATTCTCAGCTTTCCAAGCTAGTATCTTTGAAACCACATAACGTTTGTATAATTTTAGACATGAAATACCCTCATTCTTCATCAGTTTAATTGATCTACTTATCCATTTACATGNGATATCATCTGATCAGGTATGTGTCAGAATGTGAAGATATTCTTGATAATAATTCTAAAAATTTCTATCCAAATTCAAAAAACAATTAAAAGCAACAAAAAATCATTTCATGATCTCATTCATGTGAAATATACTCCATTGGGACGATATTCTTCAAAACAAGAGATTTCAACTAAAAGTTTTAAGGGAAGGTTTCTGGGGATCCAGAGGTTAAAGATTATTTTAATAATAACTGTAAGATCCATTTTTTGTTTTATCTGAAATATATTAGAATTGATAATACAAAAATAACCAGAAAAATTATTTGCAGTTAGTTCCAGTGATAGATATTGATGATCACAGTAGCCAATTAGGAGTGATCAGATAACTGCTTTAAGAAGCTGGACTTTCTCACAACAACTGGACTCCTGGGGCTCAGGCTGGCACCCAGTTGTGGATCTTTGCTTCTATTTCCATCTGTCTCTGGAAGAGAGCTCCTGGGGGCTCCTTAGCTATTGGTCGACAGTTCATGCATCTCCACTAGTTTGGATAGCCATCTTTGTACACTTTCCCATCATGATCTCGTTGTCCCTTGCTCACAGAAGCTCCTCTCTCTACTATCAACTATGAGCAAGGGACATGGAGATCATGACTGGAAAATGTACTGAGATGGCCAGCCAAACTAGTAGAAATGCATGAACTGTGAGACCAATAGCAGTGGAGCCCCCATGGTGCTGGACTGGGCCCTCTTGATACTCGAGACAGTGGTTTATCTTGAACTGTTTAGGGGGCCCCCAGGCAATGGGATCAGGATCCATCCCTAGTGCATGAGCTGGTTTTTTGGAGTGCAGTGCCTATGGTGGGACACCTGGCGCAGCCTAGGCACAGGGAGGAGGGTCTTGGACCTGCCTCAACTGAAAGTACCAGGCTCTGGGGACTTTCCATGGGAGACCTTGCTTTGGAGGAGGTGGGAATGGGGGTGGGTGGGTTGAGGGACAAGGCTGGGAGGCAGGGGGAGGGAGGGTGTTCTGTGGTTGGTATGTAAAATAAACAGAAAATCTTTTAATTAAAAAAAATAATAAAAGGGAAAAAAAGAAGCTGGACTCTGAGAGTACTTCTCTTGAAAATTGTTTGCTGTTTGTTTCTCAGATTTTATTTGTCTAGAATTATAATTGTATTTTAAGGACTGTGCTTAAAATATCAATTACCTGTCTCATTCCCATTAGTGAATTCCCACTAATGAATACCTTTGTTTTTTGGAATATCAAAAAGGTTTCTACTGGAAGTGATACTTATAGATGACTAAGTGGGCCACTTTGTTGTAGAATTTGATAGAAGAAATTTAATATTTCAATGCTCAATTCTGTATAAATTTTGCAAATCATGACTATATTTCCAGTTAAACTTCTTTGCTATTAATCAAAGTAGTTCANCAGTGCTGATAACAATGAATCTATGACTCAAACATAAACTAATATCAGTAGGAAATAAGATAAAATATTCAATATTCCACTGTGCTTAAAAATTTATCTTATTGTGTCACTAAATTTCTTTTTCCCTCTTAAACCCCAGCAACTTGTTTACAGATAAAACTGCTGATTATTTCACACAGCAATCACATCAAGATTATTCAATGGTAATTATCCAAGTTTGTGGTATAAGAATATATGATAGCATATAGTTGTTAATTCAATTTTGAAATAAAGTAAGTTAAACTAGACACATGTGGGCATTAGAACCTAGAAACCTGAATATAATTCAACAAATATTGAGATGTCCATTTCTATTTCTAAAACATTTTTGAAACATTGTAATTTTTCTTTTTGAAATGCCATAAAAAGGTAATATTGCATTGCCAGGAAGTTGTGATGGATATGAATTGAAGGAGGGCAAAAAGAGGAATTGATTTAAAATGTTTTTCTTTGTTTTCTATTCAAGGAGAGAAAAACAAAAAAATTCATTCATGTGATCATTACCTAATTGGAAATGGAATTATTAGGAAATGAGAGGTTCATGGTAATAATAACTGACCCTGTATATGCTTCTGAATTCTTAAAATTCTAATATGGAAGAATGTTTGTTTGTAGAACAAATTTCCTCCTGTTACTACATATATTGTAACAATTATAATCACTTTTTACAGATTTATGCATTCTCTTCTAAATTTAAAATACCTAACACTGGATATAATATTGTACCTCTCCTTTGTGGAAAATCCACCATTAACCCTTTCATCATGATTTAATAATGAAGGAGTTCCTTGTCCATCTTTACATGCTAAGTAAATAAGACATATTTTCATGGTATAATACCTTACTGTATGCTTAAAGAATTGTTTGGAGACATTTTCTTTATTTTTCTGCTTGCTCCTTCATGAATTTACTATTCTTTTTAATTTAAGATATAGGTTTTGTTTTTGTTTATTTTATTTTATTTTTTTATTAATTTTACATACCAACCACAGATCCCTCTCTCATTCCTCCTCCCACTCTCCCCACCACCTTCTCCCCTACCTCTCATCCCCTCCTCCAACAGGGTAAGTTCTCCCATGAGGGGAGAGCTAAGCCTGGTACATTCAGTTGAGGCAGGACCAAGCCCCTCTCTGCTTTATCAGGGGTGATCAAGGTGTCTGACCATAGGTAATGGGATCCAGAAAGCTGGATCATGCACCAGGGACAGATCCTGATCACACTGCCAGGTAATCAGATTGGTGAATACCCTGTCATCATAGTTTTTATTTTAATAATATCTGAATCCCAAATTTTAGTCAGTTAACTAACAGTATTTAATTGCTTTGAAATATTCCATTAGTTTTTAATTTGATTATCTTTTGTTTCTCTGTTTTGGATAAAGAAAATATTAACTTCTAAAAAATTTGCTTTCCCAGTGTTTGTGAAAATTTTATTATCCTTCATGGAGGTGAATGTCTATGAATAGTTAAGTGAAGATTTCCTGTGTAGGCTGCTTATGGTGAAGAAGTGTTGTCTTAGTAATATGGCTAAGTTGCTAGAGTATGTTCCATAAAGCTGTGAGAAAGAGGAACAAATCATATCCTATTAGATGCATGAAATAATATATGTTTATTTTGAATTATCTTATTCATTTTGTAGCTCCTTCAAGAATGTTTCATAATTCAGTCTGCTTTCATTATTGCATTTTAATAACTGATATGTTTATAGTTTCATTTTCTTTTAGTTGAAATAATAAGGGAGAATATCTGAATGTTTAATACATGGGTCCAACATACCTGGAGAAGCTTCTTGGTAGTACATAATGTGGTAATCAATTGATTGAAGCAGGGAGAAATGTCATCTCCATTATTTTCATGTAGCTGGACTCACTCTAAAGCCTGAAGTAAAAGGCACACAGTCCAGTGCTTTAAAAATACTTCCTCTGAAAACAGTGTGTTAAATGAGAAAAGATGAAAGAAAGAAGAAAGGACTATAAGTTACCTGAGTATTTTATTAGAGCTCTTCACTACTCAAATCCTCAAAGAGGAGACTGGGAAATAGTTATACCGCATAATCTTCAGTCCAAATGCTGTTGTCATAGCAATATCTGCCATTCAACAATATTTTCTTTTCCTATAGTGTTAAAAGATATTATTCTCTGCAAAACAATTTGGTATAGTTCTAAAATAAAGGCAACTGAAGTCAGCATTAACCAGCATCCATATAAAACTCTTATGAAATATTGTTTACAATTAATTTCTTTAACATTTTCTGTACATTATGATGGGAATATTTTCTATGTTAAGAAANTCTCTGTAGTTGTCTTTCATTTTAATAGAATTCAGTGAATGACACACATCAATATGACACACAATACACACATGCAATTTTGACTTCCTGGAAGATAGACCAGAGTGCTGAGGTCTCCTCTCTACAGTAAATTTGTCATAACATTGCTTTGATTTTGCAGTTACTATATTATACTGTATATTGCTTGGCACTAAATCTTCTGGGTATAAATTAAGAAACATTATAATGATATATCAGTGTTTAATTTTCACTAGTAATAGCATTGTTTTAATTTTTCAAAAGAAAGTTAAAAATATAAAAAGGAAACACAATTATGAGCAGCAATCAATTATTTAGAAGATTTGCTTTAAAATAGTAACATAATATAATGTAGGTTAGTGTATTTCAAACCACTTCCAAAATTGATTAGATTCATTAAGGCATCAGTATAAATATAATTTAATTTAGTTTTAAGTAGATATCAAAAGTTCAGTATTTAAGAGTTAAAATAATATATGGTATATATTCAAGACATAGTGCTGTTTAATATAAATTTNCTAAAAACTTTGGAAATATGAATATATTCAATCAACATTATTACTTTTCAGGCACCCTAGAATTAATTTTGATGTGGCTTGGCAGATTAAACATAGTAACTGCAAATGTATACCATACTTCAACATCTTTGTTAAGATTTAGTCACAGCTTTCTGTCTACAGTGTCCAATGGAAATATTTTGAGGATAATCACAGAGTTTGATAATAACTGATATAATTTAATTTTAAAACATTTTGTCATCCACAAAACAAATCTTATATAAGTCTTTTTCATTTTCCTCCTCAGACCTTGGCACATACTATTCAACTTCTGTTTCCATAGATATTTTCCCTTTGGACATTCCATGAATGATTCTATTATTCATCCAGTATGTGACTTTTATGACTGGCTCATTTCATTCGATATAACATTTTCAAAGTTAATTTTGTATTGTAGCATACATTGAAACTTCATTCTCTTTATGGGAAATTATTAATTCATCATGTGGATANACTACATTTTATTGCTTCTTTCCTCAGTTGACGGATATTTGGTATGTTTGCTGGTTTTGGGTTTTCTAAATAATGTTGCACTGTAAATTTGTATATAGAATAGTATAGATGTGTTTTTCTCTTAGAATTGCTGGATGATACAGAGTCAAATTCTATGTTTAACATTGAAGGAACTGTCTAAATATTTGTTTGTTTGTTTGTTTCAGTGTGCCAGTGTCATTTTACATTCTCACAAACTATATTTGAGGCCTTTAGTTTCTCCTCATTTTAACCAACACTTTAATGCACCCCTAGAGTCTCTACTGCTGTATTACACTCCCATTTGCTGTTATTAATATTGTGGTTATAACTGTGGCTGAACAGTCATGGTGATTTTTTCTTTGGTTCATGTGTAAATTGATCATTGTTATTTTCTTGGTTAAAAATACAATTCAGATCCTTTGCTCATGTTTCTTTTGGGTTTAATTGCCATTGTGTTACTGAGTTTTTCTTAAAATTTACCAGAGATACAAGTCCCTTCTCAGAAACATTATTAATAACTATTTTTCTTATTTTCAAGCATATGGCTTTAACATTTTTATTAAGCCCATTTTATTGTGGATAATTTTATGTTATATATACTTCACAGTTCAAAAACATAATGATTATACATTACCATATTTTCTTCTAAAAATTTTATAATTTTAGCTTTTATGCTCAGGTCAATGATTTATTCTTAGTTTAGAGAAGATGTAAAGTGGAGTTCAACTTTAATCTTTATAGATATATTTTTCATTCAGAATTACTTGCAATCTGTTATTTACACATTGATATGTCTTAGCACTGTTGTGTAAAACCCATTGCCCATAAATCTGAAATTTTCTTTCTGGACATTATGGAAAAATTTCCTCCATTCCTGGGTACATATGTTCTTATCACAATAAAACATTTCTATGATATTGNAGTGTTCCAGTATTTATTCAGGAGGTATACATTTCTTTATTCTCTTTTACTAAAGATTATTCTCATAGTAACTTCCTCAGTCAAGGTTAGTGAGAATGTTTGCCTTATCCTTGATTCAACTATAAATGATAGCACAAAATCATAAATACTCAGAAACTATTCTGACTTTAAAATCTTTGGGAGAAATAATTGGCTGAAGATAGTTGAACCTATTCATATTTTAATCACTGTAGTTGTCTAATTTGAGAAAAAAATGCCCAAATTTTCAAATTCAAGTTTACAAAAGATGAGAATTCCACATATGGGATGTATGTCATTGGTAACGTGCTTCCCTAACATGCAAAATGACCTGGGTTCAATCCCTAGTATCACTAAAGAAGTATGTAAATAAACAAAAAACCTATTGAATACTGTTTTTTTCACCTCAAAGGGAATAAAAATAGTTTTATTCTAAAACAAAATATGAGTGGCCATGGCCTGGAACACAGATTAAGGACACCCCAAATACTATGTTCTGTAAAAACTCTTTTTTTGTCCCACCAGTCAGCTCCTAAATAATGACACAGAGACTTACTATTAATTATGAAAGCTTGGCCTGTAGCTTAGGTGTGTTTCTAACTAACTCTTATTACTTAAATTAACCAATTTGTATCAATGATCTATCACGTGGTATTACCTCTCTTCCATGTTTACCTCCTGTTTACTCTCCATGTCTCCTGGTGTCTCCTGTGCACCTAGATTCTCCTCCTCTTTCTTTCCCTAAAAATCTTGCCTATACCTCCTGCCTAGCTATTGGCCATTCAGCTTTTTTTAATTAAAAGTTTTTTTTTTTATTAAAAAGATTTTCCATTCCTTTTACATACCAACCTCAGATCCCCCCACTCTCCTCCCTCCTCNGGCCCTGGAAGCTCCCCGCCTCAACCAACCTCCCATTCCCACCTCATCCAAGACAAGGTCTCCTTTGGAGAGTCGCCAGAGCCTGGCACTCTCAGCCAGGGCAGGACAAGACCCTCCTCCTTGTGCCTAGACTGTGCCAGGTGTCCCTCCACAGGGACTAGGCTCCAAACAGCCAGGCCCTGCACCAGGGAAGGATCCCCGATTGCACTGCCTGGGGGCTCTCAAACAGTTCAAGCCAAACAACTGTCTCAAGCTTCCAGAGGGCCCAGTCCTGTACCATGGGGGCTCCACAGTTATTGGTCCACAATTCATGCATTTCCACCAGCCTGGCTAGCTATCTCTGTACATTTTCCCCTCATGATCTCAATGTCCCTTATTCATAGAATCTCTCCTGTCTTTCATCAGTTGGACTCCTGGACCTCTGCCTGGTGCCCAGCTGTGAAACTCTTCATCTACTTCTATCCNTCTCTGGATGAGGGCTCATGAGGGCTTCTCAGCTATGGGTCCATAGTTGTCTGTGCTACTGGTGTTGTATTTAGGAAGTGGTCTCCTGTGCCAATGCATTCAAGAGTCTTTCCTACTTTCTCTTCTATCAAGTTCAGTGTAGCTGGATTTATGTTGAGGTCTTTGATCCACTTGGACTTGAGTTTTGTGCATGGTGACAGATTTGAATCTATTTGCAATCTTCTACATGTTGACATACAGTTATGCCAGAACCATTTGTTGAAGATACTTTCTTTTTTCCATTGTACAGTTTTGGCTTCTTTATCAAAAATCAGGTGTTCATATGTATGCGGGATTAATGTCAGGGTCTTCAATTCGATTCCATTGGTCCACATGTCTGTTTTTATGCCAGTACCAAACTCTTTTTATTACCACAGCTTTATAATAGAGCTTGAAGTCAGGGATCATGATGCCTCCAGAGGTTGCTTTATTGTACAGGGTTCTTTTAGCTAT
>LZPO01117117.1:122192-135702 GCA_001675575.1 Neotoma lepida
GGAGGAGAGGGGAAACTGGTGGGGTGGGAGGAGGGAGGAGAGGGGGATCTGAGGTTGGTATGTAAAAGGAGTGGAAGATCTTTTTAATGTAAAAATAAATAAATTAATTAATAAAAAAAAGAAATGTAAAAGAAAAAAAATAAAGTGGTAAACTATTTTTGTGAGGTAGGTGAATGCTACCTAGTGAATTGAAATTGATATGAAACAGAATTTTCCAAATATGAACTGCAATGATTACACTCAGCTCACATAAAGGTTAACAAAAGATGCTAATTCATTCATTACAGGATTTTAGAGAACACAGTTTTCAGGTGCTATATATTTGTCTCACAAATAATTTATCATTTTCTTTTTTGTGTAATATTCTACTGGGGGAAGGTGGTTACATATCTTAACCAAGTGATCACATTTTGGCATCCCCAACAGTGGGAAAACATGACACTGTGGTTCTCTTGATATGAGATGGTAAGAAAGCATGGAATATTCTTCATTTTTCTCATTAATAATTTTCACCAAAATATAATATGTCACTGAGTGGCACTCAGCTAGCTTTATTTTTTCCTGAAGAGATATTTAGTAAAATATTGAGGGTTTTTTTTTTGTAATCCTATTTAAAGAGTGCTTTGGGCAGCAAATGGGTAAAGAGCAGAGTACTGCTAAATTTCTGTATTCACAGGACAGCCCCTAAAGGTGTGGGTGGTATCTACACCTATAATCATATTTTCAGAAAATACTAAAGTATGACATATGAGTCATACTGTCAAAGTATGACACTTTGACAGGTTAATGTGGTGAAGATGATGGTTTTATTATGTGGTTCTCAATAATGACACTGAAAAGCAGTAATGGGAACAATANTTCCAGATATCCAAGAAGTAAACTGAAGAGACAATTATCGTGGGGTAAAGNTAGACAGAAAACACAAGGACTGGTGATCATTAGCTATTTCTAGGGTCTTTAATAGAAGAAGACTGGGAGACTAAAGAAAATGATATCTTTTCAATGACATAGGTATGCACATGTAGTTCTTGACATGGATGGATCTTCAACTTCCATGTCACATTTGCTTGGAAATATTTCATAACCAAAGAGTCAAGAATATGAGCAGAACTGATTAAGCACTGAGTACTAGCCAGCATTGTTCATGCACAAGCCAGAGCTTAAATAATATGTCATGTAGTTATCAGAGTTTCTGGATTGAAAGTCACACCAGTGTCCAATGCTGTTGTTGGCTTTCTTCAACAAAGCTGATTTGACGACTCTGTCTAGTATCTCATCTTTCAATATCAGAAAATAGGTTCTGTTAAGAATAAATTCAAAACATCATCTTTTCATCATTTAGCTCTCTTTAGAATTATATGTTATTCTAAATGTTAAGCTTGCCTTTCTTTTCTTGTCACAGCTAGCACCACGATAGAAAGATTGTCATTTTTACTGAAAATAGATTTTTTTCATAAAATATAGTCTAATTATGGTTTCCCCTCCTAAAACTCCTCCCAGATCCTTCCCACCTCCCCTCCAAGTCAAATCCATACCCTTTCTTCATCTCTCACTAAAAAAATAAGCAGAAATCTGAAATTAATAATTAATAATAATAATAATAATAATAGAGAAGGAAGAGGAGAAGAAATAAAAACAAACAAACCTAAAGGATATTTTTCATGAATACAGACACTTGCAAAATATCATCTAAAGCCAGGACACATTTGAAATGAAGTAGAATACTGAGTATACTGTGAAGGGATGTGCCAGTCTTCCAAATATCACATTACATGTTACTGGCTAGCTTGATAGCATCAAAACGGTTTCTTTAAAACTTGTATAGAGATTGTTCATTGACAGCTTCATACATACATGTATAATGCACATTATGATCATTATCACCCCTTCTCTTTAACTTCTCACCTCTCTTGATCCCTCTGCTGCCTACAAGTCTTCTTCCACAGTTCCTATGTATAGTTATTGATGTTGTCATTGATTTTTTTTAGGCCTACTGAGTTTATNCAAGATCATCTGTGTGACTACAAGTTTCAGACTATCCACTTGAACCTGGTAGCCTCCAGGGTTTTTCAAGTTTAAGGGAGAATATTCTTCAGTGTATAGTGATGTTTCTAGTAACNATATTTGCATGCGGCCAAAAGTCAATAAAGATCATACCCCAGTATATTTGCTATATGTCCAGAAACCAGTTAGGAGAGCCCTCCTACTATTACCAGCATTCTGCTTGTAGAATTTTATTTATATTCTTACTGAAATATATCGAATTATAAATAAAATATGCTACCCCAATATGNACAATAATATTTTAATGATATTAATATGTTTAAAAGTTTTCATTGACTGGCAAGTTAGAATCTTGGAATGCTTGGCAAATACATTGTTTTAATTTTGAAATAGTATTAAGGGTGTGGGGTCTTTCAGGCATGGTTTGAATTTTCTTTGCTAGAAGAAAAATAATATTTCTGAGATGTGAGTCAGTTAAAAAGATCAATTAGTCAAATATGTCAGTGAGCCAAAGTCCACCTTGAACAACTGTTCAAATTCAAAAACAAATGTCAATGTGTATGGATCGATTATGTAAGAATCTTCAACTCTCCTGACCTTTCAGAGAAAGGTTCCTAGACATTTAAGGTAGAAAAAGGAATTCCCCCAAAAGATTTGATAAATGTCAAAGGATATGCTTGAGTGCTTTTTCAAATTTAGTTTTCAATGATTACTTATGACCAGAATTTAAAAGAATTTGTGAGGAAAATCATAGATGGCACTCATCTAAAGTCAGGCAAAAGTCCTTTAAATTCTCTACAGCATTTTTCTTTAATTCAGTTCCTTGTCTCCCTTATTTATCTCCATAGCTCCTCAACTCCACAGAGGGAAATAGAAAAGAAAAGTAAGTAACTCTTCTTTCACTCTTCCTCTCTGTCTTCAGAGGGGTATACCTTGTCAAATAAAAAGAAATGTTAGAATGACAACCAGGATTAGTGGCTACAGAAGGAAGACATCTTTGTGGAAGTTGAGNAATTTAACTCTAAAGAGATGAAGGGTAGAACAAAACAAGAAGTACAGAAAAATTTAAAGGTTAAAAAGAAAAACACAGCAGAAAGTGTTTTGACTTTGTAAAAGTCAAAAGAATCAAATAATAATAATAATAATAATAACAAAANGTTTGCCACTAAATGTCAAAAAATAACTAGTCTTTGTGATTAAACATTAGATTATAAAACCAATTTGTTTGTGTCCCTGAAACTTATAAATATCATATTACTTACTAATATGAAGAGGAAAGTAGAAAATGCATGACATTTAATATGGCTACAACATAGTAACAGGCAAGACAGGAATAATATTCCTGTGAGGTATGTGATTAGCCTCATGAAATCTCAGAAACAAGAATATCTACAGACTCAGGAAAAGATAAGTTTGAGTGGGTTCATTTCGTTAGAAAAACTAGAGCTGAATAGGTAAAATCATTCAAATATTCTAAAATGCATTAGGGATATATTTAAGCCTCTAAAGTATTCAGGTTTCAAGTCAACAAAATTCCATTGAGGATTTTCTTCCATTTAAAACTAGTTTTGTCAATAATGTCAAATCATGTTTATGTTATTTTCAGCACACTGTTTTTCATAACTACCTAAAGAATATATACAAATGACACTCTTACATATCCATTTCAAATAAAAAACTTCTAGCCACTTCTATGCACATTATAGACTCTGATTAAAAGTTTTTACTCCTCTAAGGGTTTGTAGTGCCTTGTTACAATTAATTACAAATTATTTACATCATATTTCCCAAATACTAAAATATAATTTGTTTGTAAAATATATTGCAATCAGTTGAAACTGTAATGTTTCTACATGAATTCTAGAATACTGGACTTTATGTGAGAATTCATCATCTCTATGCATTGACAGAACAAAAAAAGTTATATCCAGTAAGCCATTATACACCAAACTATTTTAATGTCTAATATTTATTAATACTATCAAGAAGAAAGTACATGAACTTGCTATCAAGCATCTGAGTACTATAATCCACATGATGAAATCAGAAAACTGACCCTGACAACTTGTCTTCTGACTTCCACAAGAGCCTNTGTTGTGACAAGTTCTCACATACACACATGTATACACATACACTCACACACACACATGCACACATTTAACTAAATAAATAGTACCTAATGGGAGAGGTACTATTCTAAAACTCATTGACATTCATCATTTCGTTTGATTTAACCAAGAACACTGTAACATTGGGTGTTTTCATGTTTTTAGAAATTAATCCTGTGAAGATAATATTGTCAGTTTAATTAGTTATAGATGCAACAACTTCAGGTCTTGATTCTAAAAAAAAGAAAAACATATTTCAAGCACACANAAACAAGAAGTAAGTATAACAGATAAAACAGACTTCAAACCACCAAAAAAATGGTTTGGGAAAAATATAGGGAAAGACACTACATATTCATGAAAGGAAAAAAATCCACCAGGGTAATATTATAATTTTAAACATTTATGCACCAAATACAAGGGCAATTTCATAAAGAAAAACTACTGCATCTAAGATCATGTACTAATCCTAACACAATCATTATGTGTGACTTCAAAACCCCACTTTTACCAATACACAGGTCATTCAGACAAAAACAAAACAGAGAAATTCTGTTTTGAGTAAAATATATGATTATTTGGGGAAGGAAAAGCATATAACCAAAATATATTTCCAGAAAAATTTTAAAAATAAATTTTAAAAATNAAAAATATGNTTGATTATTTTTCATTTTTCTTTTTTGTGAATGTTTTTTTTAATTTTATTTTCTTAAGAAATTTTTTATTCATTTTACATACCAATCACAGATTCCCCTCTTCCCTCCTCCCTCTCCAGCCTCTCCCCCCAACCTACTCCCCCATTCCCTCCTACAAGAAAGTAAGGCCTCCCATGGGGAGTTAGCAGAGCCTGGTACATTCAGTAGAGGCAAGTCCAAGCCCCTTCCCTTGCCTCAAGGCTGTGTGGGGTGTCCCACCATAGATAGTGGGCTCTAAAAAGCCAGCTCATGTACCAGGAANGGATCCTGATCCTTCCAGGGGACCTCTTAAGCAGATAAGCTATACAACTATCTCGCTATGTAGAGGGCCNANTCCAGTCCTGTGGAGGCTCCACATGTGTTGGTCTAAATTTCATGNGTTTCCACTAGTTTGGTTTGTTGTCCGTGTAAATTTCCCCATCATTATCTTGATGCCCCTTGTTCATAGAATCCCTCTTCTCTCTCTGCGACTGGACTCCTGGAGCACAGCCTGGTGTTTGGCTATGGATCTCTGCATCTGCTTCCATCAGTTACTGTAGAAAGGCTCTATGATGACAGTTAGGGTATTCACCAATCTGATTACTGGGGTAAGCCAGTTCAGACACCCTCTCCACTACTGCTAGTAGTCTAANCTGGGGTCATCTTTGTAGATTCCTGGAAACTTCCCTAGTACCCTGTTTCTCCCTATCCCCATGATGTTTCCCAGTATCATGATATCACTTTTATTGCTCTCCCATTCCATCCCTGTTCCAGCTCAANGATCCCATTCCCTTATGATCTCATCCCCCATCCCCTACCCTCTACTGACCACCCCTCATGATAANAGCTTATGTTGGAGAGGATGTGGAGCAAGGGAACACTCCTCTACTGTTGGTGGGAGTGCAAACTTGTAGAGCCACTTTGGAAATCAGTATGGTGGTTTCTCAGAAAATTGGGAATCAATCTTCCTCAAGACCCAGCTACACCACTCTTGGGAATACACCCAAGAAATGCTCAATCATACCACAAGGACACATTCTCAACTATGTTCATAGCAGCATTATTCATAATAGCCAGAACTTGGAAACAACCTAGATGCCCCTCAACTGAAGAATGGATTAAGAAAATGTGGTACATATACACAATGNAGTACTACTCAGCAGNNAAAAACAATGACNNNATGAAATTTGCAGGCAAATGGATGGAACTAGAAAAAACCATCCTGAGTGAGATAACCCAGATTCAGAAGGACAAACATGGTATGTACTCACTCATAAGTGCATACTAGATGTAGAGCAAAGGATAACCAGACTACAACCCACAGCTCCAGAGNAGCTAATAAGGAAGACCCAAAGAGGGATGCATAGATCGCCCTGGGAAGGGGAAGCTTGATATAATTTTAGTGAGCATTAAAACATATTAAAGCTTATGGTCANCTTCCTCTTGAACTCTGTGTTTCAATGTCTAAAAGTTCTTTTCCTTTTCTTTTTTTCTTTTGATAAGTTTACACACAATCAGTCAAGGTACCACTTATATTAAAGCTATTCTGCAAGGAGTAAAATTAAATAATGGCAGTAGAAAGATAGGAAAAAGAAGAAAGGCAAGAAATGTGGTTGCTTGCTCAGTCCTTCAAGCTACTTCCCATTAAGCAGTCAGAGTTCCCTGTGGTGCCCAGTGACCTAAGCCTCCAAAGCATGCATTTTGAAGTTCTGCTGTGGGATGAGTTTTCCTAGTAATCTGCTAAACAAGGAGCCTTGAAACACTGACCTCTGTCATTGGACTTTTCTGATGGCGAAATATCTCACCCAAGAAACATGCATTGGCTAACTTTAAAAGGAAATTTGTTGAAAGTCTTTCTAGCTTTAACTGGTTCTCTTCTAATTTCCTTACCTAAAGTTGCTTTTAAATAAGATGATAGATTTGAACATGAATGTCAATATAAAGAAAATATAAGTTAAATAGTTATTATCTAAATACAAGCAAACTGTTTTCCTTAAATCTCCTGTCACTGCCCTTTGCTCCCTAGAGCAAACCACTTTAAATTTCTGTAGTTATTTCTCTGGCATTCATACATTTGAATGCTGTAGTTTTCAGCATTAATGTTAATGGAATTAAATTCTACAAGGCAAAGTTCATCTTACATCTCTTTTCCATTTGTTTCATATATACCAAATTTCAAAACTTCTCAACAGACAATATAGCCCATATTCTGTATTAACATTGAAAACTATTTTTAAGTAATATATGTAATTTTCTAAAATTTTGTTATATACTTTTGTGTTTCCTGATGTTAAGCTCCTCATATGTTCTTTTACTTAATTTTTTAATGTGATTATCACTAATTTGAACATTTCCTAGAAATATTGACAAACCCCACAAATTATCTAGGATAATTGTGTTTATTTGATAGTTGCATGGCATCAGCTTCCAACATAATCTTAGATATAGTTTTCTAGTCCCTTATATTTAACTCTTTAAGACTCATAGCTTACTATATGAGGTAAAGAAAAAGACTAAACAAATGAGATTAGACTCAGGGATCTCTTTCTGNATGGAAAAAAGGAAGCGGTAGTATAGAAATAATGGGATAAAAGGGTGGATTGTTGAGTGTGTTTTTGGACAACTACTAGTCTCAAATATTTTACATTGGTATGGATTTTTGTATGTTGATACAAATTTAAGGTCATTTTTGTTATACTGTATATNTGTTTCTACTCTTGTTTCAGATATTGTACCTATGCATCTCATTTTAAAATGAAATGTAAAGTTCTATCCTTGAAAGCTATTTAGTATAATTAAGAAATACAGTTTAGTAGTCAACTATAATAATCAAACTTGCAGTTATGTAATGTATATTTTCAAGGTTAGACAGAGATATATTTTAGATAGGTGGTATTCCAACACTTCAGAGACCTACAAAATATGGAATTTAAGATGTTTTAATAACGTAAGGCATGAGACACGACTGCTCCTGGTAGCACCAGTTTACTTCAAAAAAGGATGATGGGCATTGAAGAACCTCCATATGGAGTTACCATTTTGTGGCAAAGTTAGCCACTGGGTAAGAAACTTCCCTTGCCTTGACTACTGACAGTATGCTGTCCAAATTGGACAAGCTGGACACAAAAGAAGGCAACTATCGAACTTTGCAAAGACAAGGTCAGATAATCCTTCAAAATTACTGCTTCACAGAAAAGTCTGTCAGATATTCTAGGTCTGTAGGCCAAAGATGGATGCCCCAACATTGCAGAGGAACCTTGGGTAAGTGTCTAGGCAGCCAGCTTCTTCTGTCATTTTTATAGTTTTGGAAATTATTTGTTCTGTACTTCCTATNTACTGTTAATATATCCTTCTTGAGTCTCTGATGGAGTTGAAGATGAGATAGTTATAGTTACAATTTTCCTTGTTACCATATTCAGAAAAGAAACTCACAAAAGAGGTANAAATTGTATAANGTTGATAGATATAAAAGCTTAATTTGTTTATTTAAGAAAATGTTTTGAGGTCTAAAAAGATAGTTTTGGGTTGGTCATACAAGTTATGATAAAAAGTGGTTTAGGTATAAAATTTTAGATTCATTAGGATAGAAAAGATAATAGATTATTTCCTCTGAAATTGCCAAATACAAATGGACTGGACATTGCAAATGTAATTCTTACCTGATAATTGGTCTTACTGTATATAGTTTTACTATGTTAGAGTTAAAACCATTCCTTTTTATTTAGACAAAAAGGGGGAAATGATGTGGGATGTTTTTACACGGTGTGAAAATGTATTAAAGTGATTGGTGTAATAAAAAGCTGAATGGCCAATAGCTAGGCAGGAAGTATAGGTGGAACTTCAGAGCTGAGAGAGAACTCTGGGAGGAAGAAAGAACACAGAGCAAGCAGGATGTGCAGGAGGAGACTAATAGCCATGAGTCACGTGGCAGACATAGATTAATATAAATGGGTTAACTTAAATTATAAGAGCTAGTTAGGAACAAGCCTAAGCTATAGGCTGAGCTTTCATAAATGATAAAAAGCCTCCACGTGTAGATGCAAATTTCTCCAGTCCTGCCTTGCCCAGCAATCCAGACAAATCTCTTCCTCTAGTGGTCCCACAGCCACTTATAAAATAATTCTCAGAGGCTTATATTAATTACCAACTGTATGGCCTATGGCTTCAGCTTCTGGCTAGCTAACACTTTCATCTTAAATTAGCCCATTACTATTAATCTATATGTTGCCACATGGCTGTGGCATTACTAGTCTGCTGGCATCTTTTTGCTCCTTGGGTGGTGACTAGTGTCTCTTCCTTTTTTCCACCTTTTTTCATCTCGTCTTCAGTTTGAATGTACCACCTAAACTTATCCCGGCCTGCGATAGGCCAATGCAGCTTTATTTATTATCCAATGGGAGCCACACATATTCATAGCATATAAAAAGATATCCCACAGCACTTCTTTTGTTTTGAGGGGGTGGGCAGTAAATGCTGAAAGACCAGAGGAAACAAACCACAGCCACTTCTCACCTTGCCAACTCCTCAGCCAAAAGGGGAAGATCTTATCTCCACAAATCCTCAGACTGAATATCCCTGAGTCCTCAGCCAAAAGGGCCTCTCTAGTTCCTGTCTCCTCACACCTTATATGCCTTTCTGCACCCAGCCATTTCACTTCCTGTCTCAGCCTTCCTAGTGCTGGGATTAATGGCATGTGTGCTTCCCAAATACTGGGGTTAAAGATGTGTGCCACNACTGACTGGCTCTGTTTCTCTCCTAGACTGGATCAATCTCATGTAGCCCATTGTGGCCTTGAACTAACAGAGATCCAGATTGATCTCTGCCTCCTGAGTGCTAGGATTAAAGGTGTGTGCCACCACTGCCTGACCTCTATATTTAACTCTGTGGCTGGCTCTGTCTTCTGCTCTTTGGGCAAGCTTTATTTCTTAGATTACAAATATTACCACATTTCCCCTTTTTTGTCTAAAATAATAAAAGAAGGTTAGAACTAATATAAGAAAAACTATATACAATAAGTACAATAAGTATAAACAATATATACAGTCAAGAATTACATTAACAATGTCCAGTCTATTAACATTTGACAGATTCAAAGAAAATATTCAATTATTTACCCTATTTTGTTGAGTTCAAAATGTTGTACCTAATTCACATTCTATCCTAACTTATATTACCAACCTAAAACTATCTTTTGATGTCTTTCAAACTTACACACTTTACACCTCTTCAGTGAGTTTCTTTTCTGAATTTGTTAACAAGGAAAACTATAGCTATCTAGTCTTCAACTCCATCAGAGACCTGAGAAGGAAATAATATTAACTGAGTAAGCAGGAAGTGCAAACAAGCGACTTCCAAAAAATGTGAGCATTGACAGGAACATGGGTTTTTATTATAAGACCATTTAGGATTCGTGCAATATCCATGTCATTGTCTGGGAGCTAGAGGGACAGAGAAAGACTCATTTGATATATCTACAACACAATCCCAATACTNAAGGCTCAATAGGCAATATGAAAGAGGAGGAGGGGGTGATTGTAATAGTCAGAGAACCCAAGAGTCTGTGCAAAATTGTGTCTTCTATATATGACAGGGAAAATGCAACCATGAAATTTGAACAATATGGCTGCTTAAATGAGACTTGAATAATGACCACTTTGTATATCAACATGAATGGGGACAATCTCAAGGGGCTCCATTCTTATTGTTGTCTTTCTTTTATATTTTAAAGTTTGTCTTGAAATAGTTTATTTAGATTAAAAATTGAGTATTTTTAAATGAAGTTGACATACCACATTTTTCTATCAACAATAATGTTAAAAACCATAAAGATCTGTACTGTCTTCTACTAAAAGAGCATGGTTTTAGCTACTTCTTGAAATTGTATATCAATTTTATTTCCTCCATATTATCAGGTTGTAACACAGTTTCATACTTCAAGCTGTATAATAGTATATAATACAATTAATATAATATATATTTAATAAATACACAAAACAAAACAATGATTGTACTCATAAAATATTTTCCATTCATTCATAACTTGTAAAATAATATTTTCACTGCCTACACTAACAAAAATATAACTAAAACATAGACAATTCATATCTCATTCTATCAATAAACAATTTCATCCTTGGATACACAAATTAATTGAAAAGAATCTATTCATTCATCTCATTAAGAGATGCATTTCCTGTAAATGATGATTTCATATTTAATAGACACCTACCCAAATATGCACTAGGGTGTCTGTTTTACAATAACTTCATAGCATAATAATTATTAATAGCACATTCTAAAAGAAATCTTGATATTTAGAGTGCTGTATTATTTAAAAGTTATGAAGAAATGGAAAATATTTTATAAGAACACAGTCATTGTTTTGTTTTTAATCTCCTAGATGTATGCCAAAGCCACATTTCAATGTAATATCAAAATTTATTATTCTCATCTATAGGATTACTGATCCATATGGTCTTGTTCCAATATTTTTGTGAAAAGAAAAATTAGAAACTACCTAAATGCCAAATATTTTGTGACTTATGTTGAATTTGTTTCTCAAAATCAATATTTCAAAATACATCCTTGGTACCCCATCATTTCCCCCAGGCTGACAACATGCATCAAAATAACCCTGAAGTTGGGAATACTTATACCATCCTTATAAAAAGCAGATGGACAGTCACATGAGAAAAGCGAGTATGCTTGAAAACCTCTGTCCTTAAACAGATTGATTTGTGAAAGTCTGTATATGAACTGTATAAATCTGGGGTTGGAAGTCATGTGTCTACTCCTGTGAAGAACAGAGGCANTGGTGTGATGGTGGTGATCACTTTGTCCTGTTTGCAGAACTCTCCATAAACAATAAGGTTTACAAAACTTTTAAAATCCTATGGTTATCTACAGAATTGTGGGACAATTTGCTTTTATGAATCTTAAGCTAAAAGTAGGTTAAAACGATGAAATGATGANGAATTTTAGGACATTAACATCTACTTAACACAATTAATGGAATATAACCTGATCTGGCAAAATTCTAAAATTTTGAATTAACATTTCCTGAAAAATCTGTTTGAGAAGTCTCAGAAAGGATAAATCCAGACAAAAGTGAGGCATGAGTCAGAGCCTACACACTTTAGAGACTAGGTATGGGAAGACCTAGGGAAGCTGGTCCATATATTGTTTCTTGTTCTAATTAATTTTTATTTCAAGTAAAAATTTATGGAGTAGTATTATTATAATAGTATATATAATAATGTTCTTACACACAATGAAAATGGATTNCAGATAATGATAATTCTAGAAATATCCCAGATGAAAACTAAGAACCTAAATTTTTAATATNATCTGATCAGAATTAATGANATAATAAATATCTAAAAATAAGACTAAAAATCAGGGAAAAAATAAAATTACTCATGGAACAACTAGAAATAAAAGGAAAATCACTTAGCCTTTTATTCTAATGAGAATTGAAAAAAATGTGGAATATTAGAACCTAAACATGAATACATCAGTGAACCAAGTTTCCATTAAAACCATATAGCAGTTGTCTGTAGGTGACTTATACTTGTTTGTATTTACTGTGTTAAAAATAATTAGAATTAAAGACATACAAAGGAAAGACAAATTATTTAAGAATAAATTATAAAGTAAACTAGAATAAGTAAAATATATTCAGAGAACATGAGAAGAAATTAAATGCCAGATTCAAAAAAAAAAAAAAAGTAAGAACCTGATGAGATATCCCAGTAGTTAATGGTGCCTGCTGTCAAGCCTGAGGACCTGATTCCATCCTGGGATCCATGTAATAGAAGGACAAAAACTGACTCCAAGTTGTCTTCTAACTTGGAGATGCATGCCATGACACATGTGTGTATTTGTGTGCTAGTGCAGAGGCACATGATTGTGTACACACATATACAATAAACAAATAAGTAAATAAACACATTTATGTATATAAAAATATTTTGAAAGATAAAATACTTAAAATAGTCTTAACAGCTGTGATAAAGAAAAGGGATAAAAGGCATTTAACATATTTGTAAATATCTCAGACTTTCACTGATAGGCCTTAGAAATACTGACCATCTCAGTAACAACATATATATCTTCACACAGAGCATGTATAAGATGTTATGTGTCCCATTAACAGAAACCTAGACTCTGATGCAATGATGTATTCCAGATTCAAACCAGGATAATCCAAGTGTGTATCATCATTCCATATAGTAAAGAAACTGGAAAACATGACTAAAATTGTGTCAGTTGTGCTCAGCAAACAATATGAAGGTATACCTGATCTCATAATATGTTAATTTTTGAAAATTAGTAAGGATAATAAGGTAAAGAGTTGAAATTATCTGGATATTTAAGTTCATGTACATATAATACTACATGCAACTATGTGAGGAGAATGACCCCTATAGGTCAATATATTTGAATGGCTGGTCCCCAATTGGTGGAGGTGTTTTGAGGTGAGTTTGGGGGGTGAGTTTTGAGGTTTCAAAACCCCATTCCATTCCCAATTAGTTTCTCCTCACTCTCCTCATACTCACCCTACTCTTACATCTTTCTCATGCTCTCTTTCTCTCTCTCTCTCTCTCTCTCTCTCTCTCTCTCTCTCTCTCTCTCTGTTTCATGCTTGTGGATCAGATATAAGTTCTCAGGTACTATTCTAGGTCCAGGCCTGTTTGCCTGCTGCCATGCTCCTGTCCATGATGA
>LZPO01117117.1:183345-194698 GCA_001675575.1 Neotoma lepida
AAAAAAAAAAAAGAAATGATTTGATAAAAAAAAATTGTCTGAGGTACCATTGATTAAGGAGGTAACTGTGAAGCCAAAGTGTGATATCTAGGACACATTCAAAATATCCCCAGAAACATTTATTAATCTTGATTCAGAGTTAGTATAGAAAAATGCCTCAAATGTAGTTGAAGACAGCACTGGGAAAGTGGTGTGGAAGTTAACTTGAGGCTATTACAGTGAGCTTTATGATGCCATCCATGTAAAAAGCAGAAATTTGAACACAAGCATGTTCAGAGAGTAGAGTAAAAGAAGGAAACAAGGAACAGGAAAATTTCTACAAGTAAAGGAGAGAAACTTCAAGAGAAACAATCCTACTGATACCATGATCTCTTGTTGTTCTAAAATNGTGTGAGATGTCCATCAATAGATGAATGGATAAAGAATATGTGGTATATATGATAGACTGGAAGTTAGACAGATTCCCTGGTAGATAAACAGACAGGAAGAAGGGCCATAACTAGGTAATAAACTTCTACAATAGCTGGCTTCTTCCTCACCCTCTGGACCAGATGCAAAGGTTCATCAGCTTAAAACAAGGCCTTGTGGGCCTTTTTCTCCCTCCAGTGGGTTCCCTGCTGATTCCATCTGATCCTGTTTGAGATTTCTCTCTTCCATGTGTTATACTCAAGATTTTTTTCGGCTTTTAATTCTATAATTGGCAGAGAAAACAAACCTGATCAACACTCTATATGGTAACACATACACACAATAGAATTTTACTCAGCCTTAAAGAAAACTTTAAATCATGATATATTCAGAAAAATGAATGAACTAGAAATTATTATGTTAAGGGATGTATCCCAGACAGAGAAAGTCAAATGCCACATGTTTGAGTTTTCTTTTTTTTTCTCATACATAGACACTATATTTTAATCTGTGTATTAGTATATACATCTGGATTTAAGAGGTGCATATCCTGTCTCTTATACACATCTAGATGTGTATAAGAGACAGCTCATACATAGACACTATATTTTAATCTGTGTATTAGTATATACATCTGGATTTAAGAGGTGCATATCATGAGACTAGAAAAGGGACCACCAAAGTCGAAATGAAGTTTTAAGAGTGGAAACAGGTCAATAGACCACATGAGGCAAGAAAACAGAAGAAGGCTACTAACAGGAGGAGACAGCAAGAGCAGAGTGGGGAAAAAGGATCAACAAAATCATGGCTGTAATGAAATCCATTATTTTGTATGCTAATTACAAAACCTAATAAAAGGTGCGTTTCTGTTACCCATGCCACTGAGCTGTGGGACTTTATTGTAGTGGAGCTGCACCTTAGGATTCCCTGTCTTCCCAGAACTTCATACATCATTCAAAATGCACATTTTCTATGGGCTTCTCTATGGATGTTTTTCTTATGTTACTATCTGTGTTCTGTTCCTCAGGGAACNGTCTTTTTACCAAGCATTCCCTGACAGATTCATCCCTGTATGAATGGTAGTCTCTGTGATCATAGGATGCANCTAAGCACCTAGGAAGTTCCAGTTCCTGAAAGGCACAGGCTTCAGAAAGCTGCTTCTGAGGTAATAGTCTCTGCTTCTTTTTCGGCACTCTTCATTCTTTCATTATCATCTCTAATCTTATTCTCAGTTGCCTTCCTTCCTCCCTGGCACTGTTCCTTTCAGCTCTAATTTTGCTCCAATTTTCTCTCTAGTTGGCAGTGCAGTCTGACCACCATCACATAGCCTTTTCCATCTGAGTAGCTCTAGCCTTGACTTCTTCTAACTCCCTCAAGCAAAGTTCATCACAGATATCTCATTTGCTAGTGTGCCCAGGCCAGTGGGGTCTTCAACAGAGACCCTAGAAGGAGGAATGACAAATGAAAGGGACAAGAGACACAAAGAATGACAGCAAGACAGGATTCTGATCAAGCTGCAAAGTTTATTTTTTCACTGATTATATAGCAAGAGCTTGTGCTTGAGGGCAATTAGGTTGCTAGGTAATCTGACTGCAAGATGTTTTCTTGGGAAGGTCAGGATAGCAGACGTCCCTGACTGACAAAAAGAGAAGGAAGTACCAAGCTATTTCTGGGAGCTGGGACTTGCTTAAGGCACTTAACAAGAATTCTAGAAGAGGAACCTCTTACTCAGGAAACAGGAACTAAAAATTACCTGAGCTTAAGATAGCTTAATTATAGCAATACAGGTTTTGGCTCCTGGCACTAGTGAAGAGTGAGTGAGCACTGGTATTGTGGATGACANGAGGTTCTACTCCAGATAATGGCAAGCAGGAATAACAGTCATCTTTAATGGAGAAGGCAGAGTCTACCACATCACAGTAAGCTTCAATGGATGATTGCTGCATCTGGAATATATGTGTTTCCTCAATTAATCAATGAATAGAGTCAAAATCAATCTTTATCTTGTAATGCCTACAAAAAGACAAAGGACATCATGGCACATTTGAATTTCCCTTGTAGTTACTAGATCAAAACCTATATTGAAAAAAAGAATGTTAAAACAATGCAATTTTACTATTTTTTAAAATTCTACTTTTCATTGTAATTGAAATTATAGAAGAAGATTGGGGATTTATCTCAGTTGAGTCCTTGTCTAGCATGCACAGAGTCCTAGGTTTGAGTCCCAACACAGAAAACCCAAGTATGATGGAACATACTTATAATTCTAGCACTTAAAAATNGAGCTAGAGCTAGGAGGAAAAGAGTTTGAGGTAACCAATCCTTCTGACATACCGAGTTTGACACCAACTAGTACTACATGAGACCTTCTCTCATATATCTACATAGATAAATAATAGATGATAGACAGATAAATGAGAGATAGATTGATTGATATAGATGGATAGATAGATATTTGATTTTATTCATTTACAATTCTCAAGTAAGCAAAAACTAAAACATCGCAACACAATGAGGGTAATATATGAGTTGAATATTTGTTTCAATAACCCAATTCTATCTAGATAATGTTTATCATGATGCTGTCACAAAATTAAAACTTGAACATTTGCTATCTACTAACCACATAATTAGTTCCTTTATTCCCTGCTGAGTAAACCACAATATGTGGGATAGAAGGTAGACACTATTGCTACAGATGAGTAGGTCTATATTCCAATTATAGGGGCTAAATCATAGGTCATTCACATCTTCCATGGCAAGCTCCATCTTAGCAATTATTCTCTAGGCTCGAGGCTATCATACAATTTCATGTGGCTCCTCTGATGTGAAGTTGACTAACCAGAACACAACGATGAGGAAGCCTCGTTGCTCTGTTTTTCTCCTTGCTTGGAAAATATATAGCTCTACAAGAAGCAAGTGCAGTTGAAGAAAAATGCTATATAACATAAAGACTATATAATTAAAAGACTGTATAACATTACAATATTAAATTTTAGATTATGGGAGACACACATTAAGTGCTTTGCAGATATGTCAAACCAATTCATTCCTTATTAAAGTAATTATAATGAATAATAATATAGATTCAAGGTTGACATTATTTTTCTTAACATTAGCATGTGACCACCATTGAATTATCCCTGAGTTAAATAAATATTCCTTTCATTTACTGTAATTCTGAGGGCAAGTTTCTGAGACCACAAGTGATACAAAGAAAAAGAAACAAAAGCTAATCCTAACTAAAAAACAGGCCATATATGTATGCTTCAGCATCTCTAACTTAAGTTTATTCTTGGCCATTTTTCAACATAAATAAGTATCATAAACTTCTAACATTCTTAAAAATGTCTAATTAACATTAATTCACTAGTATCTTGAGGGCTTCATAATTGTAATCTGGTGCACTGAGATCTTGCATATCAATTAACTATAATTATTTTTCACATCTGACTAAATAAAATGAGTTGGATTTAATCATTCAGTCCTTGAACTTGAATAGTATTTCCTATTCTAAATAAAATTTGAGAAATCTTTTCTCAAGCAAAGATCTGTCTTGATATGAGTATATTTGTGTATATTACTTCATTTTCTTATTCTATCTCTCTGTCTCTGTCTCTCTGTATCTCTGTCTCTGTGTGTGTTGTGTGTGTGTGTTTAATTCATATAGCTATGTTTTCAGCACAAATATTGGTTATAAAAGAAAATATTCTAATATTGTTGGCTCTCTGGCAACTTGTATGATTTATGCACTGTACAGATGAATAAATGAGGTTACTGTCAGTGTAGAAAATATTTTGAATATAGTGCATAACCAAAAAACAATTAGGAAAATGAAAATCTAACAGCTTTAAGATTTCATTTCATCCCAATTACAATGGCCAAGATCAACAAAACAACTAACCACAAATGTTGAGCATGTGAGGAAGATCCTCATTCACTGTTGATAGGATTGAAAATTGGTGCAGCCACTATGGAAATCAGTGTGAAGAATTCTCAAAAAGCTAAAAATAAATCCACCTTATGATCCAGCTATACAACTTTTGGTAATATGCCCAAAGGATTTTTACATCCTACTCCACAGTTACACTGCCATGTTCATTGTTGTTCTATTTATAATGGTTAGGAAATGAAAACAACCTACATGCCCTTCAACTGATGCATTGATAATAAAAATGTATTACCTATACATTGTTCATAAATATTCAACTCTAAAGAAAAATAAAATCATGACGTCTGCAAGTAAATGAATAGAAATAGAAAAGATCATATTTAGTGAGGTAACCAAAAAAGGCAACATTGTATGTTCTTTTTTATGGCAGGCTCCAAGCTACAAATCTTCAGATGACATTACACATCCTGGAGTAACTGCAGAAACCAGGAGAGAAAAATGGGACAATTTCTGAGATAGATGGTTGGAAAGCAATACAGAGGGAATATCAGGGTACACATGATCTGATTGGGGAAAGGGGGTAAAAGAAGGGAAACTAATTAGGGAGAAGTGGGACATAGAGATGGTAAAATAACACTAAGGATGTCTGGAAAAAGGCATGAGGAATCATACTATTAACAATCTATTGAAAATTTAGAAAAATTATAATGCATGTAACTTTGTGTATAAATATACATATATAGCTTAAACAAATTTTCTCATCTGGGCTGATGATAGTTTCCTCNAAGAGCCAGAGATCACAACAAAAACTTCAACAATAGGTATGAGAAGATCTCTTTTAAGTTGTTGGTCAGAGTTTTCCAAGAGACTCCTAAAACAATACAGATTATTGTTATTGTTCTTGGTTGCTCCAAGAAGTAGAAGGTAAGTCCCTTGCCGCATATATCATGCATTTCAGACACAAGGCCCAGAGATTCTTAAGCTTGAACAGACCTACNTGCCTTCTACCTGAGGACTAGCTTTCATAGTACTAGAAGGTCCCATATAGGCTTCCAAATGAGGGAAACAATCAGTAATTCTACCCAGCTATGATGCCTATAAACCACAACAACAATCAGCATGACACAATTAACTCTAAGGGTGCCATATTGACATGCATGCCTTGGCAGTAACTAACAGCTCTCTAATTGAATTTAAGACATGCTCAGCAAGGGGTTATGCATGGCATTGGAAACCTAGCCAAACTATCAAGGCTGGTCAAGTCATGAATCTTGGAGGAAAACCTACAAACACAAATTTGCTAAGGCCACATGATCCCAAATGACAGCCTAAATATTTTTCCATATTTATTTCCATAGACAAATGTAGTCCTCAGCCTTAGTCAAGGAAACTTCCCTTTGCAACAGAGAACATTACAGAAAACTACAAATAATCAAAATACAGAGTGTGGAGCCCAGTCCTAGTGGATGCATCTATAAAACAACCCCTCACTTACGGCTCAGGGAACATTGTGGAAGACAGAGTAGAGTGATTATATGACTCAGATGATTGGCCAGTTTTCTATGAGACTGTGTATCCTAGTAATGTCAGAAGGTATACTCATAAATTCTCACAGACATGACTTCCTAAACATGAGCTGAACAAAGACAATAATAGGAAAGACCACGAGGCTTCAACTCTACATAAAGAACTACAGGCAACTAAAGAATGCTGAGTGTGGGAGAAATTGTGCTCACACAGAACAAATCAATAAGTTATCAAGCACCAAATGGTCAGCCCTGAAATCATACATACAAGCAACAATATACAGACTGAGCATGTTACATTTAGGAATGTGTGTGTGTGTGTGTGTGTGTGTGTGAGAGAGAGAGAGAGAGAGAGAGAGAGAGAGAGAGGAGAGAGAGAGCATGTAACAGTGAAAACAAGGCCATAAATGTGAAAGAGAACAAGGAGGGGTATGCAGGAGTGTTTGGAGATGGGAAATGGAAGCAGGAAATGATGGAATTATAATATAGTCTCAAAAATAAAAGAAAAAAATCAAAAAAAATTTAAGAATGGCAAAGTAAGAAGCTGTTTTTAATATTCAGAGAAAAGCATTATGTTTTAAAATGTGGCTTGTTAAACATTCCAACAAATAGGTATGAAATGATATGTATTGGGTTTAAATCAGAAAAGAATGTGTTTTGGGGAATGTAGAGAAAGGTGGGATAGTAAATATNAACCCTGCTACAATGATAAAGTAAAATCAGTGTAATGAATAGCCACACATCATTACTTCACCATATTCTAGTNGTAAATGGTTAAATATTACATTTTTAAAGTCATTACATTATGGTAAACTGTAACACAAATCTTAAAAGGTCTTATTAATAGAAAACGTGGAGCCAGACATTGGGGTGAAAGCTGAAAGATCAGAGAAGAAGAGCAAGCCAGCCACAAGGTCTTACTTCTACAAAATCCTCAGTCTCAAGAGCATGAGTTCCTGTTTCCTCATGCATTATATACCTTTCTGTGCCCAGCCATGTTACTTCCTGGGATTAAAGGCATGTGTGCTTCCCGAGTACTGGGATTAAAGGTGTGTACCACCACTGCCTGGCTCTGTGTCCAGTATGTCCTTGAACTCACAGAAATCCAGATGGATCTCTGCCTCCTGAGTGGTAGGATTAAGGGTGTGTGCCACCACTGTCTAGCCTCTATGTCTAATCTAGTGGCTGGCTCTGTTCTCTGATCCTTAAGCAAGCTTTATTAGGGTATACAATATATCATCACAGTAAATTGTATGTGTAGTTACAGCTTATGTTTCTGCAAAGAAAAGATTTTGATTATAAAGAGGCAAAAAATAGTAACACAAGATATAGAAGTAAATATATAAAGCAAACATGGACATTGTCAATTACTTTAAGCTTTAGACATTTTAAGTTCCAAAACATTATTACAAGAAATATGCACAAACATATACAATTTAAAGATTTATATACTTCTGTTTGCCTAGAGTCATAATCAAATTAGGAAATATATGATCTGTTCAAGTAAACATTATCTTTGTTTTCAAGAATTGATGTAAAATTCATACAGGAAGCTCCATCCTTTATTAGTCGCATCCTCACTATTCCTTATCTCTTTAATCTCTTTACTGTGACCTGCTAAAATCAATGAATCTGATTTTTTCCTTTAGCCAAGGTTAACATTATTTGAAAAAGAATGATGAAAACACAAATGCTTCTTGATAATGATCTTTAATTACAAAATTGACTTCAATTAAAAATCTTGCATAATCATTTTTCCATATGACTTCATGATGTGGTTGTTAATTTACTAGGTTGTACAAAGCTAAGATTTTGGCCAAAAATAACAATCATATAGGTCAGAGACACAAGATGACTTCCTCAGATAAATTAGTAGAGACATGAAGGTAGATCCAGAGTCTAAGATATTTCGTATTGTGCCAATGTACAATTTTCAAAAAATCTGGAATAAATATAATTCTTGATTCCTGGCAGGAACTTTATCTTAAAGTCTTTAGAGTTCTTTCTCTGCCAAGTACAAATTTAGTTTCCACCAACTTAGAATTTCTTAGATATATTATTTAACTAGTCTTACGTAATACTTGAGGTGCCAAACAAACTCAAGAAAAATCAAAGTATCTCTAAAATTTCTTACCAGTGGACAAGTTTTTAGATAAAGGTATTTTATCTAAGATTTGATTTGATGGTTTAAGTATATTTGAAATGCATAAAGAAAATTTTTATATATGTTATAAATATGTATACATATATACAATTAGGATGAAGCTCTGATACTTCAAAGCATTAGCATTTTTAAATACTAACCCTATTTTGAGGTTTCAGTGAGCAGAAGCACAACTCTTCCGATTTTTGTTTGTAATGTAATGCAACTTAATTGTTCCAAATAAGTAAAATTCCCTAAGTCAAAATGAAATTGACATTTAGCTGTACTGGAGCTATACCATACCATAGAATCATATTTTTATAGACTACCTTTAGCTGATACAATTCATATTTTATTGTAAATAATTCAACATAGGCCAGTAACTACTATGGGTTCACCATTGTCTAAAACAGGACAGACAACTCTGAAATAAGAGAATATTTATATTGCCGGAGTCCAGTTCCAGATGAGGGCAGGGTCTGAAGATAGGTGGATGCAAGAGCAGCAAAGGAGGAATCAAACATGGGATAGATACTTCTTAGTTCCATTTTAGGAGAGATGGACAGAGAGGAAGCATAGGGGAGTCATCCCTGGCAGTGGACAGGTCCCAGCAGAGGATGTAAAGAGTCAGCAGGGGAAGGAAGTGAGCCAGGCCATGGTGGTTGGGAGAATCTTGCAGCCTGACTGACTAGCAGCCAGAGTGCTTCTTTATACAGAATTTAGTCAGCAGGAATACATACATGATTTTCCAAAACATAGATCATATCATTTTTGNTTTTGGACAGGACATGTGTTTCACTTCCTTTTGTTCATCTTTTAGTCATCATTAATAAACTATGACAGAATGGAGTTATCATTTCCAATCATTTTCCCTCAAGTTTGACATCATTAATAAACAGAGTTACTATTCTTACTCATTAACCCCATAACCCAATTTTAAGAATCTAGAGGAACATGACAGCCTGTTCTCAGGCTGGTAGCTTTGGTTGCTTCAAGGACACTAGACCAAAACAAAATCTTCAAGCCACCCCAGGCATTTTGCCATGTCCCAAGCAATGTATTATTAACTCTTAGTGGTCAGAGTGCCCAGGAAAAATCCTCAGGTGAAAGCTGCTGCATTTTTTATTCAAATTCTGACATAATACAATGTTCACATTTATATCTTTATAGAATTTGTCTAATCCTGGCATTCTGTTGTTCCTTGGTCATATGACATTATAGTGGCTCTGCATGAGCTCACTTTTCTAAGAGAAGGAGGTCCTGACACCTCATACTTTTATCATTTTTCCACTCCATACTTTGCTCATCAATATGTCTCTATGTAGGGCAGAGTTGTATGCTACATAATTGTCTGAGTNTACAGTGGGAAGAGGCTTGTAATCTGAATTGTGGTCAACTCCTCTAGCCCACCAAATCTTGTTGACCTTTTTAAGTTTACTTTGTTTTGAATATCTTATTCCTGTGTAAGTACAGGGACAAATGTTTCAAGAATGTCTCATAGCCTCATGAAGAGACCTCTGGCTTCTTTATGTGTTACAACCTCCAAGGCATAAGGAAGACCTTCAAATATATAAGGATATCTCCCTAAAAGTGGGGGGAATAGTATGTTCAGGACTGTCCTGGGGAAGCTTAGAAGCAGTATTCCTGGGAGAAGACATAAATGATTCATAAGAAATTTTCCATCAATCCGGTATCCTCAAATTATATAAATATTAAAAATGCCCCAAGTATGCAACAGGTGGAGATGAAAACCAAAGGTGGCATGGCAGCCATCATGTGGCTCAGCTTTGCTGGATCTTTGTCAAGCAGATGTGCTGGCTTTATGATTTCTGCCATTCCATTCAGATATGGCTGTACCATTATATCATTTTGTAAACATTGTTATTTATGAACTTAGGGAGATTAAATAACAGTGACACTATAAGTATTCCCATCATCAGTTANAAACAAAACAAAACAGAAGTTTGTACAAATGCTTTCCATTACAGTCATCAATTTATAATGCAAGAGTGGATAATACTGATTCCAAGCACAAGTCTATTACAAATTAGATAGAGCTATGCAAGGAGGCACTATGCTTTCAAGACAGGATTTTTAACCATTTAACTATTTTTTTATTTAAAAGCTATATATTTTTTTCTTTTTAAAAAATTTGTACAATATAGTGTGATCAAGTGTTTCTGCTTCCCAGACTCCTCCTAGATCCTCCCAACCTACCAACCCACCAACCCATTGTCCTTTCTTTTTCTCTTTAAAAAACAAACAAGCAAACAAAAAAGCAAACCAAGACCACACAAACAAAGGGGGAAAATATAAGAACCCCCCCCTCTCTCACACACACACACATGCACATACACACACACAAATATACAAAATTGAGGACAATACAAGCAAAACACCAATAAGACAAAAATTTGCCCAAACAAAACAGTATGAAACAAAAAGTCTACAAAAATACCATTGAGTTCATTTTTTGTTTGCCATCTGCTGCTAGTAATGGGGTCTACCCTGAAGTACTAGAGCTCTGTAAAGCACTTTGACATTAGACATGGAGATGCAGAATTTGGAGTTTGCCCTGATGGCTTTTGGACTTGCTTTGGTCCAGTATTTCCTCATTATGCTCCCTTTCCTCCCTTTTGGAATGGTAATGTATATTCTATGCCATTGTATGTTAGAAGTATGTGATCTGATCTTTGGTTTTTGATTGTACAGAAGATTATATTTAAGAGATTGCCACATATCTCAGAAGAGACTTTGAACTTTGTATTTTTAAACAGTGTTGAGACTGGTAGAATATGGAGACTTTTGAAGTTGGACTGAATGCATTTTGTATTATGATATGGCTACAGGCCTGTGGGAGCCAGTGAGTGGAATGTGGTGGTTTGAATAAGAATGGCCCTTACAGGCTCATATATTTGAATGCTTAGTCATCAGGGAATGTGCAATATCTTTCCCTATTTTTTCTGGTTAGTTTTGGTTTGAAGTCTATTTTGTCTGATATTGAAATGTCTATACCCATTTACTTCTTGGGTCCATTTTCTTGAATACCTTTTCTTATCATTTATCATGAAGTGATATCTATTATTGATGGTGATGTGTGTTTNGTGGATACAGTACAAAGATAAATCCTGTTTTCTTATCCAATCTGTTAGTCTATGTCATTTTATTGAAGAATTGAGACCATTGATATTGAGAGTTTGAAGAGTGAAGCCCAAATAATTGTCATATTTGTATTTAAAAAGCTGTTATAATTTTTAACCAAAAACAAAACATATTTTAGCATCTGTTTTTCCACCAATTAAGTTTTTGTATTAATAATTCAAACTTGCTAAATGTATCTATATGAAAAAGTTAGGAGAAAAACACATATTCTGAACCAGATAT
>LZPO01117118.1:7377-26735 GCA_001675575.1 Neotoma lepida
TTCACTCACTGGGATTACGGGTGTGTACTTCACTCACTGGGATTACGGGTGTGTACTTCACTCACTGGGATTACAGGTATGCTGCCATCTCAGCTGTAACATATTTGCTTGAGATAAAGGGAGAATTGTATTGCATACTATGGGACCTTTAGAACTCTGACAGCCACCGGGGCCTCTGTCACCACAGAGCAAAGGGAGATGAATTATTGAAACACTGGAGTTTAGCATGTGTTTCTTACTAATAAGCTCTCTTAGCTACACCCCAAAAGTGCCACCAGATGTCAAAAGGAGATTCATAATGACACTTAGGATTGCAAAGATCCTCTTTTGAAACCACAGCCACCACACATTACCCACGCTGTGCTGAGCTCATTCTGACAAAGAACAAACAGGAGGTGGAGAGAACTTGCTGTTTTTCCCTGCACCACTGGAGAGGAGTGTTGGTCCNTATTGTTTTTGACACAGCTCCTCAATTAGACTTTAAGAATAGGTAGTACATGCTCGATGAGATAGAGCTGTATGGTGACGGGGAGAATTCGGCAGCATGGTTTGAGGTTTAGTTTGATGTTCCTCCACTAGGGATCCACCAGTCACAATAATTACATTGCTGTCTTTTCATAATATGATTTATTTAGATGTTGCTTTATGAATTAATTCCTTCTAATTGCTGCTCCCCTTGCTGTAAATCAAGGTTTCTTGCTTTCTGTAGTATGGCAAACATGATCCTACGGTGCAGTAATTAGTCCAATTAGGAAGCAAGGCAGATGTGGAAAACCAATTAGTTTCAGGAATATGTCCCTGCCTATGTATCCCAAGCACTGTTCAATTGAAATTTAACAGCAACTTAATAAAACATTGTTTTATTNACAAACCATCTCCTCCTTCCAAGCTCCCATTTGTTTGTTTATCTGCTCATTTTGAAGGGATTCAGTGCCAACTTGCTTCATGCTTGGCCAATCTCTTTCTGTGTGAAGATTGGTGTTATTATATTCTCCCTGTGGTTGAAGTGGAGGGATCTGTGCTTGAAGAGGGAAGCAGACACCATTGGTCTAGGGGAAAGAATGAGGTTTCGTCATCTCCATTCTTCTTTTCATAAGTGTACCTATAGCTTGATCCAGAGCCTTAGACCAGCAGACTTGAATGTTGTAATTTGGACATATACACATAAATGCATAAAGATATGCACATAAATAACTGCATGTCCACACGTACACACTTTTACAAACATGCACACATGCACACACATGTGCACGCACAGCCTGTTTGCTGCCTCTCCAGGGAGCCCTATGCCTAGGCTCCCAATTTTTGTCTATGAAACCCCCTATGTCTTCTCTTGCCCAAGCCTGAGTGTGACACAAGGACATCGCTATCCTTGAGCTTATTCAATTGGGAAATTGGAAATGAGATGAACTATTAACTTCATGGGTTCCAAAGATAACAATTTATGATAGCAACTTTGAAAGAATTAATCCACAAATCAACAAAACAAAAAAGGGTTACTAATCTAAATGTTTGTGTTGTAAACTGAAAATTACTGTGTATGACATTAGCCAGTGGAATGAGGGTTATCTCAGGCCTTATGCTGGCTTAGGACTCGTGATAACCATGTATAAGGTGTCCTCTGTCCTTTGATATAGAGCAAGGAAGCCCCAGGAATAGGAAAGGGGCTGGCTGGCTGATCACCTCGCTTGCAAAGCAGAAGGCACAGGAGCCTCATTTCATCTGTCTAAGGGCTACAGATAGCAGAATCTGGATATTGATATGGAGGCCTCTCCTAGAGAAGGAAGCTCAAGGTAGCAGAGCTAAAATTGGCTCCAGGCTCTCTTAACATGCCCCCTCTGTGTTCTTTGNACAACAGCTGGTGGCTGTCTTTGGGGAACAAATCTCTGCTCTGGGACATCTACATATGAGAGTTATTCTTTAAAAATCTATCACCAAACAATTACAGCAACTGAAAATCCCTCTTCACTGCTCGGTCTGATAGGTGAGTTACTGAACTTTTGATTTATGTAACTCATTATCATTGCACAGTCACTGCAGCGATACGCTCCATTTGTCTCTTGGATCATTATGTGGTTGGCTTTCTCCATGTCCTGGAAGCGAGACCTTAATAATAACCAGCAAGGGTAATACAATTAGTGAGAGAGTGGCATTACTGTGTTCAGTCAGCCCTTTGGTGTGTGTGCACGTGCGTGTGTGTGCATGCTGAGAATAGGGTAGCCGTGAGGATGCAACATGCAAGAGATAACTAACACTCTTTGGGGACTAGCGACTCCCTTCTCACCTGAATCAGCAGGTTCTCTGCTGAAAGAGTCCAATCAGGGTCTCTCAGATGCAAGCTGCAGTGTGAGGAGCAAAGGACAAGGAAGAAATGTCACTGCAGAGAAAGGATTGCGACAAACCTGTGGTGGGTGTTAGAGGATGACTGCCCCTGTGACCTGGAAGATGAGACTATTCATCCCAGCTCACAGGACTCGATTATTGCTCTTCTGATTGTATCTGTTCCTTGGGGGACACTGTGACAACGCTCAGGTTTTAAACAGCCAGCCACTCGGGGTGGATGATGTGCCAGCCTCAGGTGATTGAGGGGCATGAGGGCTGAGGCCGAAATGGTACAGCAGCTTCCACTGTCCTTCTGAGCTATGCAGAGGTAGACATACTTTGTGGGGCTGTGAAAAAGACAATTGCTGATCAACAGAATTTTAAAATTAAAACTCACTGTTAGAAAATTCAATAAAACTGAATTTGAGAAATATTTATTGACAGATTCACCAATAGTTGCAGGTATTATTGTTCAGACAAATAAGCATGCATTGTACTTGAGTATGTGAATTACTTCAGAATGGCTCACAGTTACACTCTACCTGTGCCTAAGTAGGGGTTCTAACCATCTGCAAGAGAGAATGGAAGAAGGAATCAGAAAGAGCTTTGTGGAGAACAAATGCATGAGCTATATGTTGAAGGATGGTGAGTTGGGGACAAACACAGATGGCAGGCATAATGGGCAACAGCAAGTGCAGGGAGACTGTGAGGCAGCAGAGAGCTGAGGTTACTCTGAATAGGTTAGGTCTCCTGTCCCTCTGGTCTCAAAACGTCAGTGGGCTGTGAAGGCAGTTGGCCCAGAGCACAGGCACCCTGGGATCTATCCACGGTCTGTTGGATACAGGGCAGCATAGAAGCCCCAGTCAGCAGGGTAGTCATACTGCAGGTGTGTGTGTCCAAGTGTGCATATGTGGAGGCCAGAGGTCAATGTCAGGTGAAGTCAAATTACTAATTAATATTTGAAATAGGGTCTCTCACTGCACCTGGATCTCACTGTTTGTCTAGACTCACTGGCCAGAGCCCTCCAGGCTATCTGTCAGGTCCAATTGGGACAAATGACTATCTGTGGTGCTTATTAGCATACCAAAGTGCATGCTGCCTCCAGGCTCTCCAAGTATCACAAATACCTGTTACAGAGTCTGTGCAGGTATCCTGTCTCTTAGCTCTTCTCACCCTGACCTTTCTACCCTGAACTTCTTCAGCTCATGGGCTTCCCTCCCCCAGCATTTCATTCCTTTTAACCCTGATGTGTTTTCTCGGTTCCCTCCCTCTTAGTCTCCTTTACCTCTGTCTTCCTCCCCCTCCCCTCTTTATGGCCCAGTCCAGTCTTCTGGCCATGTCCAGTCTGTTACTTTCTCTGCTTTGGACTCTTCCAGATGCCTCTGGCTGTGCTCTTTCTCATATCTATAATGAAAACCTTCCCCCAAGCACACCCTGGAGCAGTCAGTTTATCTGGTATCCTCCTGTCTCTACCTCCCCAGTACCTATCAGTGCTTTTATGTGGGTTTGGGGATCTGAACTCAGGTCCTCATGCTTGTGCAGCAGGTACGACCTACTTAGCCACCTCCCATGCCCTCGTAGTATGTTTTNATACAGACCACCTTCTTGACCCTGTCCCCTGGTATGCTAAGTGATTGCTCTGAAAAATAAAATGGATCAACCCCTTTCAATAACCTATTTTATTCTGTGCCCCTCATGGCTCTCAATAAGATGGGACCATGAGCACATCCTGTGTAGTCTTACCTACAGTAGCAATGTTGAATTATCGCTGAGCCCACTGACTTGCAAGCTATTGCTGTAAGGTAAATTTTGTAATAATAGGACAGTGTGATTTTTCTCAGTTACTAACAAGGGAGGGGAGGATAATAAAAATAGCAGTGATTTAAGTTTTCTTCAGGACCCTTCAGGGAATGAGGTGTCCACACTTCCCCACTGATCCATTACTTGGGAAGAATGGGAACCAGGACAAAGGCTGGGAGGCTCCTTTGCAGCTTTCCCCAGGGCGTTCTGCCTCTAGGGCATCTGCTTTTCCAAGCAATCAATGCAACCACACTAGTGAGAAATGAGTAACACCAACTGCTTAGCATCCATTCTTCCTTGTAATTAATACCACGTGGCTATGCAGACAGCCCAAGCTGTCTGGCGGAGAGATGCTCATTCAGGGAAACCAAGCAACAAACAAACAAGAGGGGGGAAAAAAGCTGTGTGCACATAATTCTTGCAGAATGCAAGAAGACAACGCTTACCTCCAAGTTGTCTGAACCTAAGTTACCTCTGGGGGTTTATGTTTATGTTTGATCTTTTTCCTTTTTCTTCTGAAAAATCAGCTTATATATATTTTTGCAAACAGGAGGTGCACACTCTTAATTGTTCCATTAAAAGAGGTGTTGAGATGTTACTAATTGCCAAATGCAATTAAGTGTGACAACATGTCACAGGTAAATTAATGAGAAGAAGCCAGGTGCTTGGAGGGGGTAGCGCTCAGTGTTCATGAGGTGGAAATAATTGTTACTCTTTCTGGAGGGGACTCTTGTCTGACTATGCTGTCACATGTGCCCTATACTGGACCCATTTCTGCTTTAAAATTTTTTTCTTTCTTCCTTTTCCCCCCCTTTTTGTGTGTATATATATGTGTGTGCAAATACATGTGCCATACATAGTGTGCATGTGGAGGTCAGAGAACAAGATACTGGAGCTATCCCAGTCCGTTTACCGTATGTGCCAGAGATCAAACTTGGGTTGTTAGGCTTGGCAGCAGTCACCTTGAATCTATCACTCTAGCCTTCCATTTCAGTTTCTAAGTTTTGACCGTGGCTAGGATTGGTTTTAGCTGCTGCCTCTCAGAGTTTCATAGTGATGCAAAATGTGTTGAGAATATGAAAAGGAAAAGACAATTATTAATTTTGAACAACTCAGAAAGGGGGGATAGTATCATGTTTACATCTGAAACTAGGTGAAACCATAGTCTATCTTGTCGCCCATCTGATGTCCTGGCAGAGGAAGAGCCACCATGCCTGAATGTCTTGGTGAGATTTTTCAAGATGATAGCCAATGAGCTGGCAGAAAGCTCAGCTGTGGGACTGGTGTCACAGTTCAGCTAAAATTTGCATAGCTTCTTTGATTTCACATCATCCATCTGCTCTTCTCATGTGCTATACGCAGCATAGAATATGAAGGCCTCTTCCACTTCCGNTAAACTAGACCGTGAGCCTGTGGTGGTTTAAATGAGAACATTCACCATAGACTCTGGCATTTGAATATTTGGTTCCCAGTTGGTGGAGCTGCTTGGGGAGGCTTGGGAGGTGTGGCCTTGGCTTGAAGAAGTAGGTGTGGCAGTGTGGGGGTGTGTGGGGGCTTNACAACAGCTGGTGGCTGTCTTTGGGGAACAAATCTCTGCTCTGGGACATCTACATATGAGAGTTATTCTTTAAAAATCTATCACCAAACAATTACAGCAACTGAAAATCCCTCTTCACTGCTCGGTCTGATAGGTGAGTTACTGAACTTTTGATTTATGTAACTCATTATCATTGCACAGTCACTGCAGCGATACGCTCCATTTGTCTCTTGGATCATTATGTGGTTGGCTTTCTCCATGTCCTGGAAGCGAGACCTTAATAATAACCAGCAAGGGTAATACAATTAGTGAGAGAGTGGCATTACTGTGTTCAGTCAGCCCTTTGGTGTGTGTGCACGTGCGTGTGTGTGCATGCTGAGAATAGGGTAGCCGTGAGGATGCAACATGCAAGAGATAACTAACACTCTTTGGGGACTAGCGACTCCCTTCTCACCTGAATCAGCAGGTTCTCTGCTGAAAGAGTCCAATCAGGGTCTCTCAGATGCAAGCTGCAGTGTGAGGAGCAAAGGACAAGGAAGAAATGTCACTGCAGAGAAAGGATTGCGACAAACCTGTGGTGGGTGTTAGAGGATGACTGCCCCTGTGACCTGGAAGATGAGACTATTCATCCCAGCTCACAGGACTCGATTATTGCTCTTCTGATTGTATCTGTTCCTTGGGGGACACTGTGACAACGCTCAGGTTTTAAACAGCCAGCCACTCGGGGTGGATGATGTGCCAGCCTCAGGTGATTGAGGGGCATGAGGGCTGAGGCCGAAATGGTACAGCAGCTTCCACTGTCCTTCTGAGCTATGCAGAGGTAGACATACTTTGTGGGGCTGTGAAAAAGACAATTGCTGATCAACAGAATTTTAAAATTAAAACTCACTGTTAGAAAATTCAATAAAACTGAATTTGAGAAATATTTATTGACAGATTCACCAATAGTTGCAGGTATTATTGTTCAGACAAATAAGCATGCATTGTACTTGAGTATGTGAATTACTTCAGAATGGCTCACAGTTACACTCTACCTGTGCCTAAGTAGGGGTTCTAACCATCTGCAAGAGAGAATGGAAGAAGGAATCAGAAAGAGCTTTGTGGAGAACAAATGCATGAGCTATATGTTGAAGGATGGTGAGTTGGGGACAAACACAGATGGCAGGCATAATGGGCAACAGCAAGTGCAGGGAGACTGTGAGGCAGCAGAGAGCTGAGGTTACTCTGAATAGGTTAGGTCTCCTGTCCCTCTGGTCTCAAAACGTCAGTGGGCTGTGAAGGCAGTTGGCCCAGAGCACAGGCACCCTGGGATCTATCCACGGTCTGTTGGATACAGGGCAGCATAGAAGCCCCAGTCAGCAGGGTAGTCATACTGCAGGTGTGTGTGTCCAAGTGTGCATATGTGGAGGCCAGAGGTCAATGTCAGGTGAAGTCAAATTACTAATTAATATTTGAAATAGGGTCTCTCACTGCACCTGGATCTCACTGTTTGTCTAGACTCACTGGCCAGAGCCCTCCAGGCTATCTGTCAGGTCCAATTGGGACAAATGACTATCTGTGGTGCTTATTAGCATACCAAAGTGCATGCTGCCTCCAGGCTCTCCAAGTATCACAAATACCTGTTACAGAGTCTGTGCAGGTATCCTGTCTCTTAGCTCTTCTCACCCTGACCTTTCTACCCTGAACTTCTTCAGCTCATGGGCTTCCCTCCCCCAGCATTTCATTCCTTTTAACCCTGATGTGTTTTCTCGGTTCCCTCCCTCTTAGTCTCCTTTACCTCTGTCTTCCTCCCCCTCCCCTCTTTATGGCCCAGTCCAGTCTTCTGGCCATGTCCAGTCTGTTACTTTCTCTGCTTTGGACTCTTCCAGATGCCTCTGGCTGTGCTCTTTCTCATATCTATAATGAAAACCTTCCCCCAAGCACACCCTGGAGCAGTCAGTTTATCTGGTATCCTCCTGTCTCTACCTCCCCAGTACCTATCAGTGCTTTTATGTGGGTTTGGGGATCTGAACTCAGGTCCTCATGCTTGTGCAGCAGGTACGACCTACTTAGCCACCTCCCATGCCCTCGTAGTATGTTTTNATACAGACCACCTTCTTGACCCTGTCCCCTGGTATGCTAAGTGATTGCTCTGAAAAATAAAATGGATCAACCCCTTTCAATAACCTATTTTATTCTGTGCCCCTCATGGCTCTCAATAAGATGGGACCATGAGCACATCCTGTGTAGTCTTACCTACAGTAGCAATGTTGAATTATCGCTGAGCCCACTGACTTGCAAGCTATTGCTGTAAGGTAAATTTTGTAATAATAGGACAGTGTGATTTTTCTCAGTTACTAACAAGGGAGGGGAGGATAATAAAAATAGCAGTGATTTAAGTTTTCTTCAGGACCCTTCAGGGAATGAGGTGTCCACACTTCCCCACTGATCCATTACTTGGGAAGAATGGGAACCAGGACAAAGGCTGGGAGGCTCCTTTGCAGCTTTCCCCAGGGCGTTCTGCCTCTAGGGCATCTGCTTTTCCAAGCAATCAATGCAACCACACTAGTGAGAAATGAGTAACACCAACTGCTTAGCATCCATTCTTCCTTGTAATTAATACCACGTGGCTATGCAGACAGCCCAAGCTGTCTGGCGGAGAGATGCTCATTCAGGGAAACCAAGCAACAAACAAACAAGAGGGGGGAAAAAAGCTGTGTGCACATAATTCTTGCAGAATGCAAGAAGACAACGCTTACCTCCAAGTTGTCTGAACCTAAGTTACCTCTGGGGGTTTATGTTTATGTTTGATCTTTTTCCTTTTTCTTCTGAAAAATCAGCTTATATATATTTTTGCAAACAGGAGGTGCACACTCTTAATTGTTCCATTAAAAGAGGTGTTGAGATGTTACTAATTGCCAAATGCAATTAAGTGTGACAACATGTCACAGGTAAATTAATGAGAAGAAGCCAGGTGCTTGGAGGGGGTAGCGCTCAGTGTTCATGAGGTGGAAATAATTGTTACTCTTTCTGGAGGGGACTCTTGTCTGACTATGCTGTCACATGTGCCCTATACTGGACCCATTTCTGCTTTAAAATTTTTTTCTTTCTTCCTTTTCCCCCCCTTTTTGTGTGTATATATATGTGTGTGCAAATACATGTGCCATACATAGTGTGCATGTGGAGGTCAGAGAACAAGATACTGGAGCTATCCCAGTCCGTTTACCGTATGTGCCAGAGATCAAACTTGGGTTGTTAGGCTTGGCAGCAGTCACCTTGAATCTATCACTCTAGCCTTCCATTTCAGTTTCTAAGTTTTGACCGTGGCTAGGATTGGTTTTAGCTGCTGCCTCTCAGAGTTTCATAGTGATGCAAAATGTGTTGAGAATATGAAAAGGAAAAGACAATTATTAATTTTGAACAACTCAGAAAGGGGGGATAGTATCATGTTTACATCTGAAACTAGGTGAAACCATAGTCTATCTTGTCGCCCATCTGATGTCCTGGCAGAGGAAGAGCCACCATGCCTGAATGTCTTGGTGAGATTTTTCAAGATGATAGCCAATGAGCTGGCAGAAAGCTCAGCTGTGGGACTGGTGTCACAGTTCAGCTAAAATTTGCATAGCTTCTTTGATTTCACATCATCCATCTGCTCTTCTCATGTGCTATACGCAGCATAGAATATGAAGGCCTCTTCCACTTCCGNTAAACTAGACCGTGAGCCTGTGGTGGTTTAAATGAGAACATTCACCATAGACTCTGGCATTTGAATATTTGGTTCCCAGTTGGTGGAGCTGCTTGGGGAGGCTTGGGAGGTGTGGCCTTGGCTTGAAGAAGTAGGTGTGGCAGTGTGGGGGTGTGTGGGGGCTTGGCTTTGAGAGTTTAAAGATTCAGGCCATTTCATGTTGGCTATCTCAGCTTCATGCATGTGATTCAAAATGTGAACACTCAGATATTCCTGTTTTCAAGTTTGTTACTTGATGTCATACTCCCTGTTATAATGGACTCTTATCCCTCTGGAACTGTAAACCCAAGTATGCTGGATGGTTTTATGTCAACTTGACATAAGCTAAAGTCATCTGAAAGAAGGGAACCTCAATTAAGAAAATGCCTCTGTTGTAGAATCTTATTTTAAGTTGTGTTACTTTTGTTTATGTTGCATTTGTTTAACTTTGTGAAGCTGTGTTACTGTGCCTGTGTAAAACACCTGATGGTCTAATAAAGATCTGAATGGCCAATAGCAAGGCAGGAGAAAGGATGGGCGGGGCTGGCAGGCAGAGAGGATATATAAAAGGANTAATCTGGGGAGAGAGATAGAGGAATGAGAGAGAAGGAGGAGGACTCCAGGGGCCAGCCACCCAGTTACACAGCAAGCCATGGAGTAAGAGTGAGATTCACAGAAGTAAGAAAAGGGAAAAGCCCAGAAGCAAAAGGTAGATGGGATGATTTAAGATAAGAAAAGCTGGCAAGAAACTAAGCCAAGCTAAGGCTGGGCATTTGTAATTAAGAATAAGTCTCTGTGTGTGATTTATTTGGGAGCTGGGTGGCGGGCCCCCCAAAAGAGCAGAAGAGCCCAAAACAAACAACAATTTGCCTCTATAAGATCCAGTTGTAAACAGGCCTGTGGGGCATTTTTCTAAATTAGTGATTGATGAGGAGGGCCCAGCCCATTATAGGTGGTACCACCCCTGGGCTGATGATCCTGGGTTCTATAAGAAATCAGAATGAGCTAGCCACAGGAGCAAGCTAGTAAGCAGCACCCCTCCATGGCCTCTGCAACAGCTCCTGCCTCCAGGTTCCTGCCCTGTTTGAGTTCCTGTCCTGACTTCCATTGGTGATGAGCAGTGATATGGAAGAGTAAGCCGAATAAACCCTTTCCTCCCCAACTTGCTTTTTGGCACTGCAATAAAAACCCTAACTAAAACTCCAGGTAAACCCTTCCTTCTATAAGTTGCCTTGGTCATGGTGTTTTATCACAGCAACAGAAAAGTAACCAACTCTCTTTTGCAATGGAGATAGAATCCTGGTTTTCTCTCTCTCTTTTTTTTTTCTTTCTTTTCCTTTGTACTTCCAACACCTTACACAGTTCCTGGAACATGTTCAGGACTCAATATTTAATGAATAAACAAAATAAGCTGAGAAATGGAACTGCTTTGTAGGAGGAGAGATGCTAGAATTGCCTGCAGAAAGTGCAGAGGAGAGTTGAAAGGCTTTGAGAAGTGAGCATGTTAAAATGGATATTAGAGTGATGCTGGAAAATGAATCAAATCACCATGTTCTGTGGAAGGTTCTGGAGGCAGCAGAGTTGTTCACACACATTTTCAACAGCAGGTTATGCATGGGGTGTTCTTAAGTGGGGTGGAAAGCCCGGCCACCAGCCATCATGTTACCATGCACCTGGACTGCCCACTGGGAGCTTGGTCTATTAGATTCACTCAGCCAAGAAGCCTCAACTTTCTTATGATGAAGAGGGGAGATCTAGAACCAGGTGGACTAGAGAGTACTATCTATTCAAGGAAGTGGCCTAGACTTCTGGTCCCTGATACCATGGCACCAGAACCTTTTCCTCAGCTCACACATAGACTCCTTATGACATGCTGGTAAAGGAAAAGGAAGAAAACCTTATTTTGGTTTAGGGTTGGCAGCTTGGAGTGTGTGTCAGCAGAGCTACAGATCTACCCAGGGGTAGACTTGCAAACTAGTGATGAGGGAGAATCTTTAGTGGGAAAAGCTATGGAATTCTACCTAGACATTAATTTAGTGTAAAAATAATGGCATGAGGTTGGGATGTGTGTAAGTTATTAGCCATGGAGAATGAATGTGTCAGTTGGCTAAAGAGGAGGCTGAGTGGAGAAAGATAGGAAGGTTTGAGGAGAAGGGGGTGTGGGCTAGAAGCATGAGATGGGACATTGGATAGGAAGATCTATGGTGTGAAGATCTTTGTATCTCATTTATTCTGACAGAGAGTATAGATACTACAGAACCAGGTCAGAAAGGCTTGTTCAGCATCTCTTATTGGCTGCCCATGTGTTGATGCAATGGTTAAATGCATGCTATCACACTGGTGGTGATAAAGGCTGTGATTAAGCACAGAACATGGACCTCCAAGGTGGATCTATCTATAATCACTTTCAAATAACCACCTGCTAGCATCTGGGCTCACAATATCACGGATTCCTCAAGGAGACCAATCGAACACTTGCTAGCAAGTTGACTTCCATTTTGGAGAAGCAATACTTTATATTTTAACCAGCATAGACTCATATTCCAGATATGGATTTGCCTTTCTTGTCTGCAGAACTGCCACCAGCCTCCCTTGCTGGGGGGAGTTTATCAAGTACCCAGTCCTCTGATGCAGAGTCCATATAACACAGCATCCATCCAAGGATCATAATTTGTGGAAGAGGCGAGCTGGCAAGTCTTTGACTACCGACACTGTGGTCATACCACACACTGTACCAGACAGAGAGATGTTGATCTGATAGAGTGGAATGACCTGCTAAAGTCAGGACAGTAGGCCTCTCAAGGGATGGAACATTATAGCTCAGGAAACAGTGCATACTTTAAATAAAAGAAAATGTATGCACTGCCATGTACCTAGGTGGAATTCATAAGTATAGGAACGAAGTATAGGAAACAAATGGTGGAAACTAGAGCCTTGCTCTCAGCAGACCACACAGGGAACATATGTTTATTACACCCACAACTTAGGGCTCCCCATATGCAGAGGCTTTACTTCCCTAAGAGGAAATATTACTGCCAAAGGACCCAACAGGAATCCTGTGAATGATAAGCTATGACCTCTCGGTACACTCAAGATTCCTTGAGCTGAAGGACCAGCAGACAAGAAGAAGAACTGCCATTTTGGCTGCAGTGAAGTTATTTACCCAGGGATATTGCAGGTTTGACACTCACGCAATTCACACTGCTTCCCTGGATGCTTTCTGGACTGGTTATAGTAGGAAGCGAATGTAACACAAATTTCTAAATGGTCTTATTAATAAAAAACCCAGAGTTAGATACTGGAGTAAATTCTGAAAGATCAGAGAGACAGAACAAGCCACAGCCAACCTCACCTTGCCAACTCCTCAGCTGGTCTTGTTTCCTTAGACTGAAAGCCCCTGAGTCCTCACCCAAATGGATCTCAGCTGAACTACTCAAAAGCCTCTAGTTCCTGGTCCTCACACCTTATATACCTTTCTGCTTCCTGCCATTACTTCCTGGAATTAAAGGTGTGTGTCCTTCCCAAGCAAAGACACGAGATCTCAAGTGCTGGGATTAAAGGTGTGTGCCACCATGCCTGGCTCTGTTCCCAGTGTGGCCTTGAACCAGACAGATCTCTGCCTCCTGAGTGATAGGATTAAGGGTGTATGCCACTGCCGTCTGGCCTCTATGTCTAATCTAGTGGTTGATACTGTCCTTTGATCCCCAGATAAGTTTTATTTGTTAGACACAACACAAATATCACCACAAGTGAATGAGTGCAGCAACCCTCCATACTGAGTAGGAGCTCAAACCTTTCAGATGTAGGGGTTTGGCTCATGTCACCAAGTAAGAAAGATACCAAGAGCAGCAGCGGTACCAGAGGAGGGAGCTACTGATTGATACCAGCTCTCATTTAAAAGCCAGTTGTGGAGAGTGAGGAGCAGCAGGGCAGCTGTCATAATTTACCAAGTCTGCCTCTGAAAAAGAAGGGTTCCTAGAAGTATGGAGAACCTATTCCTAGAACTTGGGAGAAGAGCAGATCAAAGTTGCCCAAGAGGGAGCATATGAATGGACTCTGATGTACCTCCCATATGCTCTTCCAGGAACAGAGGATGAATTCTCCCAGGNGAAATTGTCTGCTCACTGGAGAGGTTGTCCTGAATTAAGGGCTGTCTTAGTTAAATGACCTCTATTGCTGTGAAGAGACACCATGACCACAGCAACCCTTATAAAGGAAAGCATTTAATTGAACCTGACTTACAGTTCAGAGGTTTAGTCCATTGTCATCATGGAGGGAAGCATGGTGGCATGTGGGTGGACATGGTGCTGGAGAGGCAGCTGAGAGTTAGTTCTACATCTGAATCAGTAGGTAGCATGAAGAGCAATTGAGCTACTAGGCCTGGCTTGAGCTTCTGAGACCTCAAGGCCCATCCCACAGTGACACACTTCCTCCACACCTACTCCAACAAGGCCACACCTCCTGCTAATGACATTCCCAATGAACCTATGGGGGCTATTTTTATTCAAACCACTATATTCAACTCCCTGGCTCCCATAGGTTTGTAGCCATATTACAGTGAAAAATGTATGTAGTCTAACTTCAAAAGTCTCCATAGTTTATCACTCTCAAGCCTGTTTAAAAGTCCAAAGTGAAAAGTATCTTCTGAGNTTCATGTAATCTCTTAACTATAATCCCCTGTAAAATTAGAATGAAAAGCAGATCACATACNTCCAAAATATAATGGTACACAATATATGTTATTGTTCCAAAAGGGAGGAAAGGGAGCATAGTGAGGAAATACTGAACCAAAGCAAAACCAGAAACCAGCTGGGCAAACTCAAAACTCTTCATCTCCATGTCTGATGTCAAAGAAATATTCAGNTCTCCAACTCCTTTCAGCTTTGTTGACTGCAACACACTTTTCTTTCTTGGGCTAATTCCACTCTCTATTTGCTTTCCTCGGTGAGTATCCCATGATTCTGGCATCTTCAACATCTTGGGGTCTCCAAGGCAGTCTAGGCTTCTCCTTCACAGCTTCANGCAATGGACTCTCTAGGCCTCCATGCAAGGACATCCCTGACACATGCCTGCCCTCAGTGGCTTTCCTTAGTAGAGGAGGGAGATTCCGTAACCCCTTTCTTCTATCCTTGACTCTAAAGCCAGAACCACATGGCTTGAAGCTGCCAAATTCTGCAGCTTGTTGGGGCTGGAACATGGCCCCCTTATTTAATTACATCTTCACCAGCTTTCTGTTTTCAATGGTTTCCTTCACTGCCTATGCTTGGTTGTCCTGAAACTCTATCTGTAGACCAGTCTGGCCTCAAACTCAGAGATCCACCTGCCTCTGCCTCCAGAGTGCTGGGAATAAAGGCTATACCACCACATCAGGCTCTAAGCTTTTCTTTAATTCCTTTTCGTAAGTTGGAAGCTTGGCTGGGTGAGATCTGGCCCTGAGGTCACGACTCCTTTAATTCCACTTAGAATCAAGCTTTTCTTTAATCTGTTTATACTTCCCGGTGTCCTTTTCTCCTCAGATTGTACATTTTGTATTTTTCCTTGTTCAGCTTGCTCCTTTTTATATAGATCTGCATAATCATGGCCACTAATAACCAAGCAACCCAGTCAATACTAAGCTATGTGGAAATCCCTTCTGCCAAAGCTGTTAATCTATATGTCTTCAATTTAGTTTTAGGCAGATTCTTTGGACAAGGGTAGAAAGCAGCTACATTCTTTGCCAAAATATCACAAGAATGGTCTCTATACCACAGTCTAATATTCTTCTCCTCTGAAACCTCTACAGTCAGGCCCCCACAGTTCAAATCACCCTCAGCACCACTGTCTTCCATGCTCCTCCTAGGATAGCCCATTAAGCAGCACTTAAAGTGTTCAACTGCTTTTCTAATCCACAGTCCCAAGGTCCATATTCCTTCAAACAAAAGCATGGTCATGTCTATCACAGCAATACTACAGTCCCTGGTACCAACTTCTGTCTTAGTTATGATTTTTATTGCTGTGAAGAGACACCATAACCAAGGCAATTCTCATAAAGAAAAGCATCTAATTGGGGCTGGCTTAAAGTCCAGAGGTTTAGTCCATTGTCACCAGGGTGGGAAGCATAGTGGCACACAGGCAGACATGGTGCTGGAGAGGTAGCTGAGAGTTTTACATCTGGATAGGCAGGCAAGCAGCAGGAGGAGCAAGTGAGCCACTGGGTCTGGCTTGAGTTTCTGAGACCCCAAAGCCCACCCCCCAGTGACACATTTCCTCCAACAAGGCCACACCTACTCCAATAGGGCCACACCTCCAATAATGCCACCCTCTATGAGCCTATGGAGGCCACTTTTATTCAAACCACCCAAGGACTTAGCCTCAGCCAAGAAAAGGCTTCCTTCTAATGGTGTCCCATAATTGTTGTACCATCCTCAGGAATAAAGGCCTCACCTATTCACCCCCAACTCACAATACCTCTGAAAGTCCATCAGAGCTCCAGAATACTCTCTGGGTCCAATGAGGCTTTCATTACACCTGTATCTCATTTCTGTTCCTCCTTCCACCCAAATCTATCTTCTTCCTCTTTCTTCTACAAGTGAGCAGTCCTTCATTGATATCTAGGTATTATGGCTAGCTTGCTGGGAAATTGTACTCCATGATATTTCTTCCAATGGGACTGCCCTGTATCAATTACTCCCCTTGTAACCATTATTGTAGACAAATACTCCAATCTCCTAATTTGTTGTATGGCTTACCCTGTGCTTTCAGACTTTCTTCAAAATGCCATTACCTGTGAACCTTTCTTGCTTACAGGAACTCTAAGAGGCCTGAGCATGGCAAACATGACTCTGGTAGCCCTTGCCCTTTCCCTATTCCCTCTTTCTTGCTAAAAACTGTTAGGTTACATTCCTAAAGCTAGCCACCATGGTCTATTCCCTTATTTGGCTTCTTCCTCCCCTTGAGGCTGACAAACAAGGTCCAGCTATCAAAGTATTGAAGTCCAGCAATCAAAAGCTCCCTTGTGGCTACCATGATTAACCTGTCCAATCAAAATTAAACAGCTCATCTCTAATACAGGATTTCCCTCTTTACTTTATAAATTGCCATTTGCCTATGGGCCAGGTCTATCTCCTCTCTATCCAGATGCAGTTCTTTGTCCCTCTGGGGCAAAAACCCCTTCCCCTTCTCCCTTTCTTCTTTCCCCTTCTCCCTTGTCCTCTCCTGTCTTTGTCTCTTACTCCCTGCCCTTTGTCCCTCTTGGGACCATATTCCCAAAGCAAGTAAATCTCCTTTGTGCTGAGAACTTGGTCTTGGGGTGTCTTGTGCCGATATTGGTCCTTTCATGGTTCCGATCCGTTTCACTGTGGGTGAAATTTCCTTGGCCCCTCCTTTTCATTCTGTTCCATGTCCCTGTGTTGGTCTCATTGTATCTCGGTGGCTATCAATGGGTTTAAATTTCTCCCTCTGTGGTGAGTACCTAGGTGTTGGGGATGGGGTCTTGTAATTATTTTTTCCAGCTGTATTACTCAATACCACTCCTGGTTCATTTTCAGCTCTCAATCTCTCCCTGTTGAAGAATGAAACACATTTTTTTTTTTTAACTGCTGGGAAAACATGCACAGGTAATCTGAGCTGAGCTGTCTCATCGTCTAATTATTCCTGGGTGCATACCTGTTTATCCCATTAAGGGAAAGCTTGTTGATATTGGAGAGCAGGCACTTTTTCATTTGAAGTTTACGTTTCTATCTTTCTATAAAGCCCAATGTTCTGTTTCTCCTCTCTGAGGGCACTTGGTAAGTGTTGTGTAACAGTTTCGTCTAGGATTAAAACATTCCATCCTATAAGAAGCTCCTTAAACAGGAAGGTAAATGACTCAAAATAGCTTCAGGAAGTCCCTAAAACTGACCAGGTTCACTGGGCTTCTCCCTGCCAGAGTAAACAATAAAAAAGCTGAGTGGTCCTTTCAGAGGAGGAAAACTGAGCTGCTTAAAAGACTCTCAGGTAAATTACCAAAGCTGAAAAGAAGACTCTGAGACCAAACCAGTGGCCTGGAAGAAGCAGAAATGGGCTGAGCTGCCTGGAAGAGGTTTAGACCAGCTAGGGCACCTAGGAAGGACACTCTTCAACCTGTTGAGCTGCCTGTAGGCTGTGCAGTATGCTCCAGGTTCTCTGATTTGTGAGCTCTCACCTGTGTTGGGGTGGGCTGGTGATGCAGCTGTCTGTGAGCCATTTCTACTCCTGTAAGTAACTGCACTAAAACTCATTAGTTCACTAAGCTGGACCTTGGTGGTATCTGTATTTTGGTCTGTCATGGGTTCCCCAGCTGGAGTGAATAGACCTGTGTAGCATCTCCCCAGGAAGTTTGTCACATAACAGTAAGCCCTGCAGCTCTCACTGCACAGGACTGGGGGGGGGAGCCCAGCGTGGTCCTGGGGAAAAGGCAACCACAGCTAACACTTGTCCTTGGTTCTTTACCACCATTTTTCTTTAATTTTTTGAAAATTCATTTAGCGTTAAAGTTTTAGTACAAGTATACATTACATGGTAAGCATATCTGCCCAATGCTTCCCTCCACTTTTTCCTCCTGTTAGTTAGTGTTGTCTCCTTATACTGTTTTGTTTCTACTTCCATGTCATATATAAATACATACTTTTATGCATCTATATAAAATCTAGGAACCACAAATGAGATAAAACGTCTGATATTTGTTTTTCTGAGACTGGCTTAATTAATTTACTACAATTATCTTCAGATGTATCTATTTTCCCACAAATGACATAACTATGTTTTTGATGGATGAGAAAAATTCCATTGTGTGTATGCCACATTTTCCTTATGCATCCCTCTGCTGCTGGTCACTCATGCTCCATAACTCAGCTGTTGTAAATAGTGCTGCAGTAATCACTGATGTGCGGGTGTCTGTCTTTGTGATGTGTCTGCTTGGAGTCCTTCAGGTAATATCCAGAAGTTTGACCACCCTGGTGACTCATTATCTCACAGAGTCAGCTCTGGGAAAATGGCTGATGCAGTCACAGTGTGTGTCTTCCTGGGAAAAAAGCTGATGTAGTCAGTGTGTGTCCTCCTGGGAAAAAAGCTGATGTAGTCACAGTATGTGTCTTCCTGGAGCATTGGTTTTTTTGAGCCTCATTTTTAAAGAGAGTAGAAGGTTCTATAGAAGGTCCAAAGAACTGTGTATCTACCTTAGAGACTATTTTTGTTTTAAATTACATATTTAATAATTTCTTGATTGCCCTTTACTCTGTACTTTATACTTAAGGAGAGTAGGGTTTTGGCATTTGTTCTGTGTTGTAGCTCTACACCCAGCACTGAGTCTATCAGTTTATCAACAGTGATGAATACACAATTATACCTCATTAAACATGTGCAAATATAAATCAGCTTATAAACAACCATTGGGTGGTTGGGAGTGTGTCTTAGGGGTGAGAGGAGAATCTTCCCCTCAATTCTCACCTTATGTCTGCTCCAGGCTTCACCCCTCCATTTCTGATTGGACAGGGAAAGGGTGAGAAGGACTGGAAGAGATACACCATGAGGAGCAGAGAGGGCCCAAGCAGTCAGGGGAGAGCCCCTGCTGCAGATATTTAGTGGGAAGAAGCAGGCACCAGCCCAGGGCAGCATGCCTCAGACACTGCATGGCTCAAGCAACTGAAGTACAGAAATATATTCTCTCACCCCAAGGGCTAGAGGTTTAAGATCAAGGTGTTGTCAGGGTTGGTTCTTTTGAGAACTGTCTTCTTGGCTTTAGATGGCACCTTTGCTTTCGCGTAGTTTTCTCTTCTGTATTTGTGTACTGAACCCTCTTTTAAATAAATGCCAATTATTGGTGGCTTAGGCTTCATTAAGTGTGTATGTGTATATATGTGTGTGTGTGTGTTGTGTTGTGTTGTGTGTGGTGTGTGGTCTGTGTGGTTTGGGGTGTATGAGTGTGTGGTGTGTGGTCTGTGTGGTTTGGGGTGTGGTGTGTGTGTGTGTGTGTGTGTGTATGTATGTATATGTGTGTGT
>LZPO01117118.1:27255-45830 GCA_001675575.1 Neotoma lepida
AGTGTGTGTGTGGTTTGGGGTTTGTGTGTGGTGTGGTGGTGTGTGTGTGTGTCTGTAGGCTAGAGAGGTTGATACGAGGTGTTTCCTTGGTTACTCTCCACTTCATTTTCTAAGGGAGAGTCTCTTGCTAACTGATTAGACTAGCCTAGCTACCCAGTTTGTCCCAGGGATCCTGTCTCTGCCCTTTCAGAGCTGGGATTATTGGCAGGCTACCATGCCAGCTCAGCTTTTTCATAGGTGCTGGGGATCTGAACTCCAGTCCTCACACTTGCATGGTAAGCACTTGATCCACAGCCATCTCACAAGCTCTGACCACATTAAATTTTAATTACCTCTTTACAGGCCCAATCTTCCAAACCAGTCATACAGTCTATTCTGAGTTACTGGAGGGTAATACCATAGGAGTTGTTTTGGGGGAGGGGGCAACACATTCAGCCCATAACTTACACCCAGACCAACTGAGAACTCCAAATGTTAACCCCACAGACAAAACAGTAGGGTGTGTTGGGGGGGGGCTGGTCTTTTCAAGCAAGCATGATTACAGAAACAAAATGAAGTAGTTAGGAAAACCCCTGCTTGGACAAAGGGTACAAAACATTCCGAAGGAAGAGATGGCTGGTTTACAATTGATCTTTGGGGTCACTCTCTTTGAGGGAACAGAAAGTTGAGTTTTATAATAAACAGAAACTTAACTTTGCTACGGACTCAAAATGGCTTTTGATTACAAAATGGAGTCAGGTTGGTTCTGCACTTCCTAGGGTTGCTGGGGATGGCATGAGCTGAGGCAGGCCTGTGTCCTGCACAGCAAGAACTCTACATAAATGGTCTGTGTCTGTCATCTTCATGGGACAAGAGCCCAGTTTTCCAAGACCTTGTGTCTTCCGTTTATATGACTGAGCAGGATCCAATGCAACAAAATTGCTTCTGTGTGTAGTAAGATGTCCATTTTCTTGTTGGGATAATTGAAGATAGAAAAGGCATTCTTTTTATACAGAAATTTGTACTTCAATTATTAAGATCCCCAAAATAGAACAACACAAGAGAACACACAACATATGAAATGATTGAGCCAAAGGGAGGTAGGTCTGTGTTCTGACTTACGTAGCAAAGAAATGTGAACATCCAGGCTGGGTGATTAACCATTTGATTCCTTCCTTGTCAGGCTGTGAGAGGTTTTCCCTGTTTCCTTCCTTCCTCCCCCCTCCCTTCCTTCCTTTCTTTACCTCTCACCATGTCTCCTGTAATTAAGGAATGGTGGTGAGTTCTTGTCACCCACCATTAAGGAATAGTCACAGATAGTCTCATAACATCTGCTTCTTGCAACCGTCTAATTAACCATAAAAATCTGGCAGAGGACCTGACAGTTTGTCTGGAACATGGAATGTGAATACGAAACAGGGCATTTGGCTTAGGGATGGAGAAGGATGGCGTAAGACTGGGTCCTCTTTGTCCTCTTCTTTTGGATGCGACTATGTCTCCTGTTCAAAGCAAGGTTAGGTCTGTATCGTCTCGATAATGACTAAGATGCATCTAAGATGAGATGCATCTTAGATGAGATGCATCTTTTGACAAAAAGAATGTAGGTCAGGTCACACAGGTTCTGTGTGAGACTCTGCTGTTAGTGCCTACCCTGCAACCCCCCTCATAACCTATCAGGATATGGTTCCCCTCCTACTGAGGTTTCCCAAGTCCTGATGAGGAAACTAAGGGCCTCTTGACTGGGGCAGACATCTGCCTTTAGCATGGTCATCTCATAGACTGCTATGGTTGTCACTGATGCCTTTTTTGCCCACTGATCTGCCTGGCTTCCTGAGCTGTGGTCCCATTACTTCTGGGCAGTGCTTCTTCTTGTTCCTTATTCTTTGTATTCAGCTGTTGACTGGTATGTTCTAACTTGTGGTCACAGTATGTCTTTCTTCTTTGTACCTACACTTCCAACAAGTATCTGGATCTACTGATGATTCTGACCTGTGGTTCTGGCTACACAGATGCCTGTGTGGACATTTGGCTAGGGGCCTGTACTCTGTTGAGGCCTGGTGCTTTATATCTTGCCATCTCTTGGATATGATCTCACAACCTGTTTCAGCTCTCCTGGTGATGTTGTCCTTCATTTCACTGTATCACAGGAAGGAATAAATCCTCCTCTACCACCCATGTAGGGTCAGTGGTTGGCCCTGCAAATGGAGATAATAAAGGCAAATTATCAGGAGAAAAAAGCAGATTTATCAAATGGGTCCACATAGGAGTTCATGAACAAATACATGACTCAGGCAGAGGCTAGTCCCCAGGCCTGTGTATCATCTTAACAAAGGGTGCTGAAGTGTAGAGAAGAGGCCAGGTGAAGGTAATGCTTTATGGGGGTGAGGCTCCCACAGTGGGAAAGCTTTATAGGAAAGGAAGGTGATGAATATATATGTGATTAGTAAATGCTTTTCCTAAGCTTCCTTTGTGCACAAGGGGCCATCCTGGCTGATAGGTGTCTCTGGAATGACCCTCATCCCAGGACAGAGAAGGGGACACTTTTACAAATGGAAATTTCTGTTGACTTATAAAGAGAAACTTAAGTCCAGTTTTTAGAAAATTGTGGGGAAGGAGAGAGCTGTTCCCACCCCTGCTCTTTCTTAGGTGCCTTCAATTCAAAATGATCCCTCAGCCAGATTGGCCCATGTGGGGTAGTTCATTGTACCCTCCACTGCTCTGAGACAAGTGGGGATGAGAACTGGCTTTGAGTCTTCAAAACTTTTAAAAATTACATTATTTCATTTATTTGTGTATACATGAAGAGAACAGAGGACAACTTTAAGGAGTCAGTTCTCTCTTTCAGCCATGTAGGGCCCAAGGATTGAACTCATGCCATCACGCTTGGTGGCATATACCTTTACCCTGAGCCATCTCCCTGACCCTGGCCTTGAGTCCAGAGAACTCTTGTTTTTTACTATAGTGAGAGGCATCAGTTGGGAGTTTGTTAAAATGCTAGTCCTCAGGCCCTGCCCTGCTTCTTCTGAGTCAGAGTCTGCATTTTATAAGATACTCAAGCAGGTGGTTCAAAAATCAGCTTTTGGATGTCAAGTGTGGTGAGTATAGGGAAGTTGTNGCCATTGCTGGCATAGGTTTGACTCAGAACAGGAGTCTGTATCTAATTGCAATAGATAAAGCAACTTGGGTTAAAGCCAGGCCTTCCGGAGGACAAAGGGGAGCCATGTGGGCATCTGAGGTGAGGCCATTAGCAGTTGGATTATAATACAATGTGCTGTAATGGACCAGTAATGTAAAGCAATTGATACAGTTCTGCTATAAAAGGGGCACTGTCTTCATTCAAGCATCCATCCTTCTTCATAGACAGTGTCGTGGAGTCAGGGAATGGAGAAGGAGCTCTGCTGTAAGTGTTTTAGTTTGCCTTTGGTCTGCTCTGTTTTGTTCTTCAGCTGAGTATGTCCTAGCACTGAGCTCTTACTAGCCCCAGCTCCCAGCCACTGGAAGAGAAGTGTGGGGAATGGGAAACCAAGTGCTGTCCTGCTGGCCCCTCTGGAAGGTCTTGGGAACAAGCTAAAGCTGGGACATGAGCTTCTGCTGCCAGCGCCATCAACCATTCGACATCTTTTTAAAGGATGTCTCTTCAGTGAAGCTGATGCTCTGTGACAGATCTGCTGGGCACACTGCTAATCGGGAGGAAGAAACATTTAATATAATAGCTTCACACAGGAATTCACTGAACAAACAAACACATATATGACTCAGGCAGGAGATTAGATTCCAGGCCTATATATTATCTTAACAAAGAATGCTCAAGTGAGAACAGCATTAGCATCCCCTCAGCACTAGCACCCCTCAGCACTAGCACCCCTCAACATCAGCACCACATAGCATCAGCACCCCTCAACATCAGCACCCCTCAGCACCAGCACCACACAGCATCAGCACCCCACAGCATCAGTACAACATAGCTCCAGCACCCCACAGCATCAGCACCACACAGCATCAATACCCCTCAGCATCAGCACCCCTCAGCATCAGTACCCCTCAGCATCAGCACCCCATAACATCAGCTTTATGCCTCCCTGATGTTTCAATTGCTCTCTCTCACTTCATCATTTGCTTAACCATTCTGCTTTTCTTGTGTGTTCAAAACTTATTTTTACTAGTTCTTCACCAAAAATTTACTTTTAAAAAGACTTGTTTATTTTTATTTTACACATATGAATGTTTTATCTCTGTGTGTGTAACACACACATACACACACTTGTGCATATACATGGGTGCATGTATGTGCCTGCAACAGGTGAATGCTTGATTCTTGAGGAAGTCAAAAGAGGGCATTGCATCACCAGAAAATGAAGTTATAGATGGTTGTGAGCCGCCATGTTGGTACAGAGGACCAAACCTGGGTCCTTTTAACTACTGAGTCACCTCTTTGGCCCCATAAACTTTCTTTTTTCACAGTATTTTCACTTGTTCCCCAAGAAATGGTAGGAAAATTGAATTAGCGCTCACCCTGCAAAGACAGTTTTTAATTTTATATTTGTATAATGCTTATTTTGGAAAAAGAAAGACATAAGCAAAGCCCTCAAACCTTGTACCATAGGACACACAGACTGAATGAGAGGCCTGAAAGGTAAGGTTTGGGGAAGAGTAGGTAATGGGTGTGGGTGATGAGGGTCATGACTAAATTGCATAGTAAATTTAGTGTTGGTGTCATGTGAACTTTTTTTCTGAGGAAATGTGGTTAAAAAAAAAAAGGCATACCCTAGATAGGGCACCAGTGACTGAAATCCAGAAATGATTCCATCCGGGTGCAGCCTTGTGACCAGGGAGTTTAACTGGTGATACTTACAGAAGCATGGGCAACTTATGGGCAGTGAGACCACTCAAGAAAACAATGTCTCCCCTCTCCAGCATCTGTCACCTGTCTATACATTCTTGAGGAGGGGTAGGATCCCATGAGCCCCTAGCTCTAGCAACTGTTAAGTGTCTCTAAATTCTTGGTGGGAAGTTAATGCACCCAGTTTTGTATGGTTTCTGTTAGTCAGGATAATCACAGGCACTGACAGTTCGGAGGAGCAGTGGGCTCTTCATGCGGGAAGAGGATATTCCACAGCAGCTGGGTTTCCAGTAGTGTGCGTCTGGTTAACTGTTCCAGGCAGGAGAGGGATGCTAGACAAACTTGTCAAAGGTGTTTTTTTTTTTTTTTTTTTTTTTTTGCTTGCTACTGAGATGAAAATGATGGATAGCATTCTTGAATGCATAGACTCCCCAGACACTTGCTGGTTCTTCTGTGTGTATTCTCTTCTCTGTCAGCTCTTCAGCATTGTGATAAGATGCTGGAGAGACTCAGCCTAGAATGGAGAAAGATTTATTTTGGCTTCAGAGGCTCTCCCTCCATTGTCACTTGGCTTCATTGTTCCGCAGCTTGTAAAGAGGAGAACATCATAGTAAGGAGGGTGTGGTGGGGCAAAGTCACTTACTTTAGAGGAGCTGGGAAATTGAGAGATGGAAAGCAATGCCTGGCCTCTAGTTACCCAAATTTCTGCTATTAGCACCCCCCACCCTCCGTGAGAAGTTCTGGTATCTCTCAACAGTCCAGAGGCTGAGGTCCCACTCTATGCACCGACTTTGGGGACACTTTAGATCCAAACCCAGCATGAAGTGAGGGGATGGAGCGATGGTCCCAGTGCCAACTCTGGAACAGAGAGCCAAGGCCTGACTCCTAGCTCCACTGTTTACAAGCCTTGTGACTTCAGGCCAGTTCCTCACCCTCTGTCACCTATAAACCTGAAATGTCAATTGCATCTGCTAATGGCTGGGAGCATTAAATTATGCTATAGACACAAAGCACGCAGCGTCTGGCTCTTCACAAGCCCTTGACATTATTGTCGTTATTCCTACTTGACAGATAAGGAAATTGGGTCTCCAAGAGGTTAAGTGGCTGGCCCAGAGTCTGGTGGCCAGATCAAATTGGCACCAGATCTAATCTGACCCCTCTTAACCACTCACATGCTGACTCAGGAGTTTGGGCTGCTGCTGGCAACCACTGGGTGAAGTCTATTCAGTGAGGACTTCTCACCTGTGGATTCCCTTGGCAGGGAGGGACTCCTCCCAGATCTTTAGCTGGGCGAGTCCTTTGAGCAGGCACCTACTTTCAACATGATAATGAGGCAACTGTACTAGTCATCCCATGTATTTGCTCATCGATGGGCTCACTACAGTTGTTCTTAGCCACCTGCCTTTCTCAGATATAATTGAACAGAGCCAAAATTGAAGTCACTTTCTGCCAAAGGTCTTCTTGGGTGTTACTTCCCTACAGGGTGCTCATGCACGTCTATCCCATTTCCCTCCTCTCAGAGGGTTCACCTTAGTGTAATTCCCCTACTTCCCACCAGGTGTCCCACCCTTCCCTGGGAAAGGCGGACTTGGAGAGGTGGGGGCTAGGAGTGATGGACAGGGGAGGGGCATGGGGAGGTGAAGAGACTTCCAGATGCGGCTTCTTATCTCTAGACAAAAGGAACTATTTGCCTTGTTCTTCTTTGATGCAGAGTCAGATCTCTCCAGAAAGCCTAGAGAAGTCACCACAATTCAGGAAGCTTCTATTTCTGTTAAGGAATTGGTGTCTGTCTGACCAGTCCCTTTCATCTCTGAGCCGGAGACTGCAATCTACAGTCTCAGCATTCTTCTTCGGAGCCCTCATGGCCTCCCCTCCTTCCTTAGACTCTCCTTCTTTCAGGGTCTGATTAAAAAAAAGACAAGAAGTCCTGGCCCCACCTGCCCTCAATATTCTTTGAATCGGGGAAGGTCAGAGACCAGTATGTGACAGTGGCACTAACTAGCGTTCCTGCAGACATTAACCTAATTCATTCTCATTTTTCATGTTAGTTTGGCAGAAATACTTCCCCATTCTGAAGCAAGACTGTCACACGCTTCTCCTGCAGGCAGCAAAGGGCAAATTTAGACAAGCTNAAAAAACTGTAGTGGCTGGAACATTTGCAGTTCTAAAACACCTGCTCACCCCAGGCAGGTGGTCCCTACTTGTCATCAAGTAGGGACCTTCCTCCCTTCCTTTTTTTTTTTAGAAGATCCTGCACACCTTGGAGAGGCTGGGTCAAGAGGGAAGTCCCGGGATCTGTCTCTCAGGTATTACCATCTGTCCTGGGGCTCTCTGGAGCGCCTCTAGCCTCATAGTGGACACTGGACACCTCCCATGGTTTACACTACATGGCTGTGGTCTTGCAAGCTGGCAGGTTGTTTCTCACCTGGAGATCGGCTGAGGATATGGTGGGTTATGGTTATTTAATGTCAGCNTCAGAAATGGCAGCATGGGCTGTTTCCCCCCTTGAAGACTCTAATGTCCAGGACACAGTGCTAAGGGAGTCCCTAGCTTCTGTGTCCTGCACCTCATTATATGCACAGCTTTTAATATTCAGAGACTTTTTGCCACTACACATTTTCATGTGTACTGGGAACGCAGAGCCCAGACACAATATATTATTGATAGGATTGTAATTTACTCCTCTTGGGTTGTATCTACAGTGTATACCATTAGCACAAAATATTAAATTACCAGTGGTTGTATATATTTGTCTACTTGGGTTTGGCTCAATGATATTTGCTTTTCTCTTCAATAAAAGACCATGAATACAGAAAGTGGGTAATATTATTTTTTTGTTGCTGTTGCAAGGGTGTTTTTGATTAAACTATTTCCTCATTACTATGGTTTGTGCTGAGCCATACTTTGCAGCCAGGACAGGAGACATAGAAGACTAGGGGCATGGAGAGGAAGAGGGATGGGCAGTTCTCTCCAGCTCTCGCCTCACACACTTCTCCTGACAGGCTACTCTGGGCCAAGCACAGAGACTTTTGCTTCTGTCTGAGGGACCAGCAATGTGTGCTGCCAGAGGGAAGACCTGGGCTATTCAGACCTCATTGCCAGACATGCAAAGGCCCAGCCTCAGCTGAAAATGTGGAGCTGGGTCTGGAGTGGGATTCCATTCCAGGGTCTGGAGGCAGAGACCTTGGTTACAGCCTCATGCCCTAGATTGCTCTGTAGTCTTCTCTTCTGTAATCATTACCAGCCACTTTGGTTCTTGCCCCTCCTGGATTACACAGAAACACACAAGTATGTTTCCTTCTCTAGAAAAGAACTTAGGTTATGAGAGTCAAGCAGCCCCACCCATGGAAATACCACATTATGTCTGCCTAGTGCTTTCTTCTAGCCTTTGGATTTCTTGCTGAGACTGGAACAGAAGGAATTTGGCAGGTAGGTAGCTCAATACCCAGACCACCATGGTCTCCCCAGTCAGATCCACCACATAATTTTTATGAGTAAACAGATTTCTTTTTAAAATACCTGTGGCTTGGTCTCCTCACCCCTTTGTGGGGCTCAGTATAGTGTTGGTGATGGGCTGAGTTTGACATCATAATAATTTGAAGCAAGAGGGTAAGANAAATAAGATAAATGCTATTTCCTCTGGGTTCAGTGTGAGGAATTCACGATTCCTTGGGGCAGATGGACTGGGGAGGTAAAGAGTCCACTGAGGGGCACTCAGGACACAAGGGTCTGGGATACCACAGTGGCCTTTACACTCAATTCCTAAAGAAATGGCAGCTATGGGCTCTGTTGTGCCTGGCCACACAGCACATCTTCCAGAGGTGAAAACTGGGTTTCCTTTGGTGGGTTTTATTTAGTGTCTACCTTGTTAGCCAGGTGGCTCCTCAAGCAGAGCAGACCCCTCCATTGAAGAAGAGGCGATTTCATAAAGAACTTCTCTGGGCAGGCCCTTTATACTAAGTGAACTTCCTTTGGACTTATGCCCCTCCCCCCAATCCTACATCTTCTTCCCTGAAGGAGAGATGTGGTGTTTAAAACAAGAAACAAAACAAAACAAAGCAAAATAATGGTCACTTAGGGTATGCAGCCAATGAAATTGGTGCCCAATTTATCAAAGCAAATCATAAACCCTGGCAGCCAAGAAGTATTTGTCCCCATCACATCCCAGATTGCTACACAGCCTCATGTTTTAAGCACATGTTCTGGTGCAGAGGGACCCATGGAAAGGCAATTACACTTGGTGAGTGATTAAATCGGATCTGGCAGCTTTATGTGTCAAATATGTTTAAATGCATTAACCTTTACAGAATTTACACTGCGTGCTGAGTTATATCCTGTACAGTGTCAGAAAGATCTGAACCTGCCTTCATTTAAGTCGTATTTACATTTATTTTATTATAATATAAATAGACTTAAATAATCTTAATGGGGATTTCCTCCCCAACTCTGCAGGTCTTGTTGGCACTGTGGGGAGTCTGAAGGTAATAGGGTCCCTGGCTGCTTGCAAATGATGTCCCAGCTACCTCCCTGGAATCCCTGGGGAGAGAGGGAGTCAGGGAGTCAGGAGGANATCCTTGAGCTCCTGTCTGGGATTTAACCCCCAGGGGACCAGGCTTAGAAGAGTGACAGCACAGGGCACATTCAGGAAGGCTCCTCAGCAGACAGGCAACTTTTAATTTTTGTAAGTTGCAGAAAATACACATTTCTGAAGCATCAGGTTTAGGAAGAAAGGCCACACAGCTCTCATTGGCAGTGTTTTCTTGTCTGCTGCTATCATCCCTCTGCAGGAGGATCCAGACTGCAGATACCTTCGGTGATTCCATTTTTTTGAAGAATGCCTCTGTTCTGGCACTGTGCTTTGGTTCACCGCTGGCAGCTCCATGCCTCCTGAGCTTCACTCCACTGAAATCTGGTTGNCATAAGACAGACTCCGGTGGAATGAAGGACAAGAGGACCCATGGATTGTCTGGGGCTGTTTGTCTACCAAGCCTCCTCTTGTAGTGCTGTGTGTGACCTGGATGAGACCTTCAGGTTCCTGCAACCACATTCTTAGAAGATGGTGAGGACCTGAATATCCAAACCCTCCCCAAGCATCCTTGCTCCCACCCTAGAGCTAGATCGTGGTGGGTGGTACAGCCAATGCTGTGGGGCTACCCTCTCTTTATACCTAGTTAGGATGCTGGCTGTCCTCTTCAATGTGTGTACCATACCAGAGCTGAGTATGTTTGGCGATGTCTAGAGAAGGCAGATGCTCACTCTGCCATTGCTTATCAAGGGGTGGAACGCAGGGGCATAGGTATTCTTCTGAAAAAGCCACTGTGCGAGGACATGAACAGCACAGTTCAGGCCTGTGTGTCAGTGTGAAATCAAGATAAGCTGAGGAGGAGCTGAGGAAGGACAAGGACTCTGCTGGAGCAGGCCCATTTATGGGGGCAGGTGAGTGGTGGAAAGAATTCTTGGTCCTCTTCCATAGACTTGTCTGTGAAAGCCAGCCTCTAACAGCCAAATGTCTTTCCCCAGTTCTGCATAGAATCAGTGAANGACTTCTCCAGGGAGCCTAGGTTAGGGGTCAGGAGAGGGAGGCCCTGTAGTACCTGTGGACTTTCTGTCCCTGCCCCAAAGAAAATGCCCACCAAGCAGGAACTTTGCAGGGACTGCATTGGCCTCGTCTTTGCTGTGTTCAGACTCGTCTGCTGCTCAGCATAAACCTCATAAAAGCCTGCTCTAAGCAGAGACATGCAGACTGGGTGGGTAGGGTTGATCTGCCTTGTTTGGAATACTTTCTTCTTCCTGAGCTTGTTCTGACCTGACAGAGAGGCCCCACCTCTCTCATCCAGCCCCCAGGGCATCAGGCTTCTGAGAAACGCTCTTACACAAAAGCAGGGGTTTCTAGTTATGGTTAGGGAAGAATGCCACTTTCCTAGGTCCAAACTAAATCATCTTCCTCAGGGTGTGCACAGGGCTCACTAGAAAGCAGGGCTCTGTGCACTGAAGGCAAGAGGTTCAGGTTCAGGGAATCTTCTCCTCAGCCTTCTAGTGAATACTTACTTCTCAATAGTAAGAAGTATTGCTTTGCTTGTGAGTTATTTAGACCACTGCAGCCCCCACACCACCTTTGACCTACTTCCTAGTCAAAGTGGAGAAAGACACCAGTCTGCTGGCCAAGAAAGGCAGGGGACTGTGGGAGGTGTTCTAAGATGGAAGGAGTCTTGGCTTCTGTTTGGATTTCAGCTCAGTTCTGAAAGCAAAGGGGTCATTGTCAATTCTCTATCCAGACCTTCCTTAAGATAGCCCACCAGATTCCCCAAGTCCACAATTGGACTCATCCTCATTTGAGATCCTGGCCTCCCAGTGTAATCCAGGGAAGAAAAGGCTTGATAATGATGACAGGCCATATGAACGGAGTGGGGGTGGAGGCCCTCGGGAAAGGCTTACCCTCCTCTCTGGTCCTGTAGACCTGCAGTCGCTGTAAGAAGAGTTGGTCTAGAACCTAGATCCTGAGACCTGATCCACCCTGAGCAACAAGCATCCAGTATTCAAGTTCTCCCANTCAGCAGGCCTCTACCAATGTAATCCCCCAGTGACTACGGTCTTGGCCAGTTGCAGTATGGGGTTNAGTCAGAGACCCAACAAGACTCATGTTGGGCTATAGAGTGAGTTTTAGCCAGTGACTGCTCTTCCAGCTGCCTTCAGGACTGTCCCATAAAGGTCTTAAAAAAACAACATGGACTTGAAAACCACAGAACGGAAGCAGGTCTTGCATTTACTATGAGGGCTGCACTTCACACCCCAGGACTAGGCAGTCANATACACATTCCTCTAGTGGAGCCAATCCCTAGGAAGCTAGACAGAGTGGCAGTGCTGCTGTTCAGCTGCCTGGAACCAGCTTCCATTATCACCAAGATTTACCACCCAGCAGCTCAGAAGTCCTCAGGAAAACAAAGAAGGAAGTTAATGATTGACTTCCAGGGAAGACCGCCTTTTCCAGTCTTTCTTTCTCACTCTAAGATCCCCAGGATCTAGCCACTCACCAGACAAATCCAGAGATTTCAGACTCACCTGTAAGTACATAGGAGTACCTATACCGTCGGACATCNGGCTCAGCTTTGCCTTTGATGCAAAATAATACATCGTTTTCTGTCTTAAGAGAGTACCAAGCTGAAAGATTGTTGAAGAATCCTGGGTTAGAAAAAAAACAAAAAGGCTTTTTAAGTCTTGGGAAAGTCTTTTGCCCTCAAGAATTGAGGCTGGGAGAAGAAAGCAGCACATACTCTACAGGGTGCTCAGCTCAGCAGCCTGGGCAGAGCCGAACTTGCTCCTGGAGAAAGGGACACGTGGTCCTCTCTTTAGTAAAAGACAATAGGAAAGTAGGAGAAAGTAGAGGCGAGGGGGCTAAAGGAAGCTGGAAAGGAGAGGGGGTGGAGATCCGAATAGAGCTTGGCCACAGACAATAAAAGAAACTGGTTTTTCCAAGGCAGGGGTGAGGAGGCGGCACCAGTCTCACTATTTATGCACCCCTCAGCCAAGCTTCCCGGTACCTGCTGAGCCCAGCCAATGGAGAGAGGACCTGGCTGCTGGCTCCGCCTCCCAGAACCACACCTGGAACAGGGAAGGGTGTGCTTGCCGAGGCCTTTTCTGCAGGCTAACCTTATTCTCTCATTGTTCTGTAAACACCAGAAAAGGCAGGCGGAGGTCTCTGTTTGCCCAGAGAGAGCTTGTAGGTTATCTTAGCCTTGGGCTGAAAGCTCTACCCCCACCTCACCCTCCATATTAGAGGGAAAGGGCCTGTTAGATCTTACCTTGGGTCACAGAGGCTGTGCATATGTGTGTGTCCNCTTGCCTACCCCTATACAGAGCTGTGTAGGGAGCAGAAATCAAAGTGCACCTTTAGCAGAGTACCTGGCCACCCACCTATGTGGTGCTGCAGGATGGCGTCTGAGGGTCAGAGCTCTTGTGACCTTGTGGCTTGTCTCNCACCCTGCTTCCTTCCTTTCCTTAGTGGGAGGGCCTCTGTGCTGTGTGAGAGGGAATTGGGAAGACCTGAGGAACTGGGGTTTTACTTCCACTCACCCATTCCACCCCTTCTCCCTCTCTACTTCCTTCTCCTCTCCCTACTCTCACCACCTCTCCTGCTCTTTTCTCCCTAGTTTTCCTGGAGGCCAAGGGATATGGTAGTCTTTCTAAATGAATCCTAGAAGCCACGTGTCTTCTGTTTGTTCACAAGGTAGACCCTTGCTGGGCAAAAGCAGACTTCCCTTCTAAGGAGAGTGAGGAAATACAGAATACAGTGTNTAGAGCATGTTGGCCCTGCCCTGTTCCAGAGCCCCTCANAGAACCTGCTCCAAATCTTCTTTGCCATCTGCTAACCCCAACCTCTTACAGCTGGGAAAGAGGCTGATAAGGCCCATGAGGCACACTTCTATAGCCAGTGTTCTATAGTCAAGATGCATGTCTACCAGGTCTGCCTGGCTTCACTGACCCATGTGAGGGCTCCCAGAGTNTACCTCACTGCCTTTTTGGGCAGTCCCTGCAGATTGTGTATGGGAGGGTCTGAACCCCTCCCCTCTATTCCTTCTCCCCCCAGGCCTTTCTTTTCCCATTTCATTCACTCACGCANGGCTTCATTCCATAAGTGGGTACTCTGCATCCTTTGAGTTTATCTTCTAGGCTCTCCCAACTAGATACACCCTTCATGAACAGTCATAGAGACAGAGCAATAAGATGTGATGAGTATCCACTAAAGGGAATAATCAGCTCCCATCTCTGAGGGTTGGGGAAGGATTCACAGAAGATTCCTTTGAGCTGAATCCGAGAGAGTAGTAGACAGAAGAGGGCAGGAGCTGTTTAAACCTCTGAGGTAGGAGACCTCCCAAGGGTCTGGAGCCACTCTGAGGTATGGAGAGGCAGCAACAGGGCAGAAGTCCATGGAGGAACACAGCCCTTCTGGGCGGGGCCTGTGGGTGTTTTCTGTAGGAGGTAGTGTCCCAAATCTTGAAGCAGGGAATGAATGGCCAGAGCTGTTTCTTAGACTCAGGCGTAATGTGACTGGCCCCAGAATATGAGGAAAGAGATACTAAGACAAAAACCAAACACAAACCCTGCTGGTCTCAATCTCTCCTTTCCAGGTGTCATCTTTGACCTCTAAATGTGTTGAGAAAATAAATCTGCATTTGGCTGGGCTCTCCACTGCTCCTTCTTCTTTTCCTTTATTTCACTCACTGCAGTAGGAGGGATGGCCCGTGCACTGGCTGACACTGGTTTGTTTGAGCATCTAGAGGGATGGGAAACACCCAGGGGTAATTCTGCTGGAAGCCACCTGTCTTCTACTCCTCAGTCTAGCTTTTACCCTAGAAGCCCTGAGTGCCTTCCTCCCCTAGTACCAGATCCAGGTCTCTAAGAGGCATTAAATTCCCAGACACTTTAGGGCCATGCTAGGTAGGTAGAGAATGGAAAGGAATTTTGGGGGTGGGTGGAAGAGGTCCAGGGCTGATTCCTATCTCCACTTCAGTGTTTCCATAGTAACTGTGATTTGTTCCTTCTTCTTTACCCCAGTCTTGTACTTCACTTTTTTTTCATGTGCTTTCTGTCCCTTGGCCCACATTTCTCTTTTTCCTGAACACACCCAANCCAGAGGTTCTCTACAGTTAGAAATCTTTGGTCCCCTGTGTGCCTGGTTCCTGGGAACATAACACATTTCTCTGNTGGTTCCGCCAGCTCCATGCTTTGCTCATAGAAGAGTCTGTAACAGGTCTTTCTAAAGGAGTGAATGCTGGTTATAAGCCCATCTAATTTTGCCACTTCCCTGATCTGCTTGCACCTGGCATCTTAAAGTTCTACTAAATCCATGGGTTGGTGACCTAAAGGAGAAGCTATTGGGGTCCAAGGAAACCCCATTGTGCTACTTTGGGAGGGTATAGGAGGGTTAGTGTGACATGGCATGTTCTCAGGAAGCTGCTGCAGACAGCAGGGCATGGCCTTACAGGGCAGGTACTGGGAGACCTGTTTCTCAGCCAGNGCTTGGGGGTTCAAAGTCTGAAGGTAGGCATGCCCATGCTGCTTCTTCCAACCCTGACTATGTTCTGTTCTGGGACCCAGAAAGGAAAGGTAAAAGTATAATGCTGGGAAGATATGGGTCAGCTGCAGCACACAAAAGCAGAAAGACAAAATGACAGCCCAAAATGGGGTTTGAGCTTGCACCGAACTTCTTAGAACTCAGGATTGCGACATGGCTGTGAGAAGGGCAAGGTCTTTCTTTGANTGCACTCTTAGAAACATGAGACCGGGCTGGGGTGTGGCTTGGTGATAGAGTGCTTGTCTTATGTGCACAAAACCTGAGTTCTGTTCCCAGTACTGTGAAAACAAAGATGAAAGCAAGAAATAAAGAAAGGAAGGAAGGAGGAAAGGAAGAAAAGCAGGAAGGAAGGAAGAAGAAAAAAAAAGGGCTAGGGATGTAGGTCAATTGGTAGACTAACATGTACAAAGTCTTTAGTTCAAATCAGACATGCCCACGCATGCACACACACATACGAGCATGCATGCCACCTCTAGGGGTGTGTGGCTCAGTGTGAAGGAAGGAAGGAAAGAAGGAAGAGGAGACCAAATAATAAAAGTGGCGGCAGCCCTGCTCACCCGGTGAGGGTAGGCTTGGTTCTATTACCTTCAGTTGTAAGCGTCACATTTTAAGAGCAGAATCAATCAAACCAGAAAATGAGGTTCAAGTGGTAGGAAGGTGAGTGGTCTGGGAACAGGTCACCTAGGGAGGGTAGATTAAAAAGCTGGGCACTTAGTCAGCAGGAGTGGTGATTTTGGGGAGAGCTGAGGGTAGAATATGATGGACATATTCATGTCATAACCATATATCACATAGAAAAGGTTGTTTTGTCTTTTGTGGCCTCTTGGGTAGCAAAAGGGCAGTTCATCATGTGTTACCGGATGCTCAGAGGTAGGCACAGAGGCAACCATAGCAACAGATGAGGCTGCAGTCCATTCATTTGAGGACTGACTCTATCTATGGAGCCAGCAGAAGGACCAGCAGTGTCATGAGTACCNACCCTGCCCATGTGGACTCCCACTAAGGTTGCAAGACACCTGTCTGAACTATGNCTAAGGGCCTGCACCTCTTCAACACATCCAACCAGATCTTCTGTCCTCCTTGAATGAACTTTCCTGCATGACTTTAGCTGCTGAGACTGTATAAGACTGTGCAAACAGAAATGGAGATGGGGTGAGACTGCAGTAGTCAAGCCTGCACTGGTTCCAGAGGCCACACCACTACCATGAACCGACTTCTGTGACTTCTGAGAGCCAGTGTCACAGAGCAGACTGTAGTCAGCAGGGCTCTCTTCACTGCATGTTGAGCTGCTTCTTTGAAAAGAAGGCTCTATACTCCCAGTACCTTTGAGGTACAACCCAAGAGAGTGCTAAGGAATATTTGTGAACTAGAGATAGGAAGTTTGGATGAGGTTCTCTAGGGCACCTGTAGTCTCCCTTATTGTTCCTGCCTTTCATGCCCCTGCTCCCTCTACTCCAGCATGCACCAGAGGCCAGAATTCTTAGCATTAGTGGCCTGATGCTTTCCTGCTATGAGGAGCCCACTGCCATCCCACCTACCCCTCCGCCTCCAGGGTGAGGCTACAGGCCCTCATTTCCTGAGATGGGCTTGTTCTCTGCAGAGTGCAGGAGGAGGGAGGCAGGCTGGAGCCTGCCCTGTTTACACTTTCCTTTCTGGACCTTTCCTCACAAGCTATCCTGGCTTTGCAGCTTAGAAGGACCCACTAAGACCACCCACCCCTGCTGATGACAGAGAGGAGTGTAGCAGGCCTCGAAGCACGTCAAGGTAGAGCCAGTTGGGATTACTCTCTTCTGGATGCCCTGCGCTTTTTTCCCCCCTCATTTACAGTAGACTAGATTGTGTGCAGGTGTGTTTGCTAGGCAACTGTTCTACCATTGAGCTGCATTCCTAGCCCTCCTCTGTACTTCTCATTTTGGGATGGGAACAGGCTAAGTTGCCCAGGCTGGCCTTGAACTTGCACTTCTCTTGCCTCAGCCTCTCAAGTGCCGGAATTACATATCTGCACCACCACAATGACTCTGTTCTCAACATTTATAAACTTCGATCAAGCACCAATGTCTTCAATTGGTTACCAGCCTTCTGGAAGTTGGAGTTTTCCACCTTCATGCAGAATGTTTGGGATTTTATTTTTCTAAATTAATATGAAAATATTACAGGAACAGTAGAGGTGGGGAACATCCTAACAGAGACTGCTCATGGGCTGAGACACCATGCAGGAGACCAGAAACCTTAGGTTGGACATATTTGCGCCTCTGGCCTTGACCCAGGTCTCTCAGGATTTGGAAAATCAGAAGATACAAGGAATGAGAGGAAAGGCTAGCATTGTTTGTGAATTTCTAGGGTCACCTAACATTTATTGAGCAACTTCTATGTGCCAGATGCAAAGTGCTNGGGATAGTCAGTGACTAAGTCCCAGTCCTTGAGCACAAATCTCTACAGAAGACACAGTGAGGAAGGCACCATGGTAACAAATACTGCCAAAAATGAGGATGGATCCAACAGCCCCTCAGTTGCTCCACAGGAACCAAGAGAGGATGATACTGGTCTGTAGGCAAGTCTTTGGGACATTTTCTTGATTAATGGTGAATGTGGGAGGACCTATCCTATTGTGAGTGCTGCCACCCCTGAGCCAGTGGTCCTGGAATGTATAAGAAAGTAAGCTGAAAGGGCTGGTGGTGGCACACATCTTTACTCCCAGAACTTGGGAGGCAGAGGCAGATGGATCTCTGAGTTCAAGGCCAGCCTGGTCTACAGAGTGAATTCCAGGACAGCCACAGTGGAAACTCTCTCTTGAAAACCAAAACCAAACAAAACCAAAACCGAAACCAAACCAAACCAAACCAAACAAAAAACCAAAAAACCCAAAACAAAACAACAACAAAAAGGAAGTAAGCTGAGCAGCTATGGAGTGTACCCTAGTAGGCAGCCCTCCTCTGTGGTCTCTTCTTCAGTTCTTGCCTCATGTTCCTCCTCTGACTTCCCTTCGTGATGGACTGTAAGCAGAAAGGTCAAATGAATCCTTTCTGTCCCAAGTTACTTTTGGTCTAGTAGCAGCAAAAACAACAAATAAATGAATAAAAATAAAAAGAAGACATGTAGCTAGGAGGGAGATGGGACATTGAGGGTGTTGGAGGGAGGTAGTGACATGGATATGATCAATTATGTGGTCTAAATGCACAGAATTTTCAAAGGATAAAAGATATTACTAAAGAAAAAAAAAGAAAGAAAAAGGGTGTGTGTAGAAGTGCTGAGGAGGGCTGGGCAGGGAAGACCGCAGTAAAATATAAAAAGATGAGCTTTTTACTTGGGTCTCTGATTACCACCCAGGGGGTCTAGAGTTAAGGGAAGGAAGGGAACTGAGGAGCCCACCCTGCANGGGGTAAAGATCCTAAGCCAGATTCTCCCTCCCAGGCATTGCTGCAGGATGGAACTACACAGGTAATCGAGTTTGGCAATCTCTGTTGGCTGCCCTGCTGCGTTCTTCTGTGCGTTTCATGAGACGCCAGTTAAAATTTGCTAAATAAAGAGGGAAGGTTGGCAAGAGAGNGGTAAGTTTTAATGGGGAGAAAATGACCAGTGAGTCTGTAAAGGGAGGCAGGCAGGCTGTAAAGTCATGAGGCTGCTTGGCTCAGCACCTAGGGGCCACTGTGCAGCCTGCACCTGTGAATGCGTTCCTGTGTGCTC
>LZPO01117118.1:71233-85627 GCA_001675575.1 Neotoma lepida
CCCGGTAAACCCTGGGTAGGTCACCTCCAGAACACTGCTTCTGACAGTGGGGTTATTTTCAGACATTTTATATGTTTACTTATTTGTTTGCTTATTGATTTATTTGTGTGTGCATGTGCATGTTTGCAAATGTGTGAGTGCAGGTGTGCACACGCCAAGGAGCTGGTGTGGAGGTCAGAGGACAACTGTCAGGAGTGGATTCTCTTCTCTTCTCTCTCTGCTTCATTCTTCATGCTAGCTTTCCAGGAGCTTCCAGGCAGCTCTCCTGTCTCTGTCTTCCTCTCATCTGTAAGTGGTGGGATTATGGTGTGTGCTACCTCATCTAGCTTTGGTTATTTTCAGTATCTTTCCTGAGGTAAACATGAAATGAGCTGAGTTTGCTTTGGAGGAAGTTCCTCCCCCTCCCACTCCTCACATCCTTTCTGGGTACATAAACCCTCTCCCACACCTGATGGCCTCTGGCTGGCACTGGGCTNCCCAAAGCTCCATATGGGGTACTCAGACACCCAGACCTTTACTTTTTGATTAGGACAGAGCCAGGTCCTTTACAGAGATGTGGGTACTTGCTCAGTTTGACCCACAAATGAGATTGTTTCCCTCCAATTAGTTGGAAAATCAAACTTGATCTACCAAGAAGGCAGATTTATGGCCTCAGCTGTTAAATTAATGCCTGACCTCTGTGTAATAGGAGGGGAAATCTCTCTGAAAGGGTCTAGGCTGGTCACTGGCTTCTAATGATGATACCCTTTACTCGAGCCTGGGTGGAATGGCCAAGGATGACTAGACAGTCCTTCCTGGAAGATAAAGCTCACTTGGGGAGCCAATGTGTAAGCCAGCTACAGTGCCTGCTTCTCCTGGGCTCCCCTTTTCCCTCTGCGCAAAGCTAAGCTGCTCTAGTTGAATTCCAAGAAAGGTCCTGCTGACCATGTCTTCAGGGTGCTGATGGCCATGGGCTGCACCCCACCCCCACCCACAAGGCCGTTTCTCTGTCCCTGCTTCTGGCCTGCTCTTACTATACCTGCCTTGTGTTGCTCTAAGGTTTTCTGCCTGATCACACTATCCGTTCCGCCTCTTCCTTCTGCCTTGTCTCTTCCTGTCCTCCATGTCCCTCCCCTTCCCCATTTTTCCTTTCTTCCTTTCTCCTCCTCTGCACCCTCTCTGCCCTGTATTCCCTCTAGGCCTTGGTGTCTCTCTTCTCCTCACCATCTTATTCATGGGCTTCTTCCTTGGCTCCTTTTCTGCCTCTGATTCTAGTTTATCATATCTTGAAAGAGCGTCTGATAGCGTCTGCCTGACCCTGCCTGCCGCGCAGCGAGGGGCTCTCAGGCAGCNTTTGATGTGGTCTGTGTGTGGCTGATGAAAGCCTCTCCATCTGTTCTTCAAAGCTGTGCTGATGGAGAGCTGGGGTGCACAGGCTCCTTGGAACAGCTCTCTCTCTCTCTCTTCTCTCCCCCTCTCTCTCTTTTTTCATCAGAAACAAATCCAAATTACAGGATAAAACCAGGCCTTTCTCATTTGTTCACCATGCTCATAGACCCCTTGATGGCTGTGAGAGGAAAATCACATCCTACAATCCTCCTCTTAAAAGAAATTCTCCTTCCCAGCATCATCATGTCAGGGATTTGAACCCATAGAAAACAGACACAGTCCCAAGTGAGACATATATATTGGAATCTGTGTATGACAATGCAAGGAAGCTTTCTGATCTTAGAATCTGGTGGTTAGATCCCAGAGACCCAGGTTCCTAACACTGCAAGGGAGAAGGGGACCTGCTCTCCCTGCAGCTTCTGGTTCTGGAAGAAATGTGGTTGAGGTTCCCTCTGGAACTGATCACCCTGGCACCCCCACTGAACGTTAGGAGATGAAGCCCAGCTATGTCTCCTGTATCTGTTTCTGTTTCTTAGTCTAAGACAGTTTATGCTTCTGTACTGCATGGCTCATGTGTTCAACTGCTTGAAGAAGTGGTGGACAGAATAACGTGTAGAAATTCTTCCTAGTACTCAGGCTCCCTGACTTTGAGAGTATAAACTTTAGTTACGATGACGACACCTTGGCAGAAAGATGGACTTTCACGATAGAGCACACCTGAGCTTCAGTGCAGATTTGGACAATTCTGAGTGTTCTCCAATAAATTTTTAAAATTTGTGTTTCTACCCCCAACAGCTCTGCTAAGAGATAATTTACATCTCATAGAATCCCAACATTGCAAGAGTACAGTTCAATGATTTTTAGTAAATTTATAGTCCTGCCCCCACTACGGCAATCCAGTTTTAGCTATTTTCTTTCTTTATGTTAAAACTGGAATTATTTGGCAGATGGATTGTGAAACTCAGCACAATCCTGTAAGCCTCGCTAACTTCTTCCGTACAGATTTGGAATTGATTTCCCTGGCCCTTGAACTTGGGGCTGGCATGGTGACTCACTTTTACCAGTCAAGTACTGTCTGTTAGGTCTAACGGGTTCTGAGCCCAGTTGTCTAAAGGTCATGGGTGTTTCCACTCTCTCTGGAGCCTCATTGTCTCCACTGTGCACTGTGAGGGCAAAGTTGCCAGATGCTAGAAAACAAAAACCAGTGTGGGGATAGGCTGCTCTGGGTTAGGCTGTCTCAGATGAGCTGCTTCTTCCTCTCCCACTGACCACTATGGGAGCACACCTTCCTGTGTCAGTGGAGCCCAGCCTCAACCTGTGNACCNACACAACATATCAGAAAGTGATTGTGTTAGTCCCTAATCTTTAGGATGGTTTGTAAAACATCACTGTGACAATAACTGATAATGAGATTATCAATAGGATTGAGTTTTTGAAAAGCAACGGGAGCATCTAGTACTCTCTTTCCTAGAAGAGACCTTCACAGTATTCAAAAGTTCAGTTTGATGAGTACTGCCGGTACCTCAAACATGAGAAGCACTGTTTGGGCTTATGGGGGATTCGGAGTCAAAACAGAGGTCATTTGTAGTGGGAAGAGCAGGCACACAAACTGTAATATAGGACAGCCAATTCCTATATGGCTAATATTTATGTTGGAATAGTCTCTCCATTGTCTGCAAATAGCCACATTCTTTTCTTAGCATGCCTCAAAATGTGTTCCAGGGNTATTGACCTCCCCACAGACAGCACATTGACTAAAGTCTCATATTACCGGTTTGTTTAAGTACACTGTTATTTATAGGGAACTGTCTGGTAGTTTGGCCAAGTGCAATGCTCCAAAGACGCAGAAATGCAGACAGGATGCAGATCCATGGTTGGGCAGGAGCATGAAGGGGGGTGGGCAGACAGGTGGTGAGAAGTCTTCACTTTAGAACGTAGTACAAGTNTTAATTCCATAGATGTCTGAAGAACAGGGCATTGTATCTGAATATTCTAGAGGTTTGGGATTCAGGAGCAGGGCTGGGAGAANGGGAGGAAGTGGTGGGTGAGCAGGAGCCCCCAGCACCAGAAGCTTTGCAATGGTGAATCGCAAACAGGTTCTTGTAACAAACTGTAATATAGGACAGCCAATTCCTATATGGCTAATATTTATGTTGGGATAGTCTCTCCATTGTCTGCAAATAGCCACATTCTTTTNTTAGCATGCCTCAAAANGTGTTCCAGGGTTATTGACCTCCCCACAAACAAGCTTTCTGGGGAGTCTAACTGCACCATGCCAAGATCTTGGGGTTACCAGATCTGCAGAACCTATGCTATGTGACCATGGATGGATGGACAGTCACTGCCCCTTCCCTTGACCTTGGAAATTTATAAGCTCTCTTTAAAAGCTTTCCCCATCCCCATTACTTTCTGACAGGGTCTCACTCTAAGACTGGTCTATAACTCACTATGTAGACCAGGCAGGCCTCAAATTTAGCTCTCTGATGTCTCTGCCTTCTGAGTTCTGGGATTACAGGTGTGTTCTACAATGCCCAGCTCCTAAGATCTTTTCTAATTCAAGTGGCCTATAACTTCAGGTCTAGTTCACCCACCAAGCTGAAGAAGGAGGCAGAATCAGAGCAAACCGAAGCTGAAGGATAGGCTGTCAGCCAGCACAGATCCCTGGGATAATTGGACTGTATTTAGAAACCAAGTTGGAGGGCAGTGGGTAAGCCCCACGGGTTAGGGAGCTCTCTCCACTTCTCCATTGTGTGAACTCTCACAGGCCAGTTCCCAGGACCTCTGAAGTCCCTGCCCCAGCTGTGACCCATTGTGGGGAAAGCTCCTGGGCTCCTGGCCAGGTCAGTGGACTGCAGCCCTGCTTTATTCCCACTTTCCTTAAAGCAGCAGTTCTCAACCTGTGGGTCAAGACCCCTTTGGGGTTGAAGGACCCTTTCACAGAGGTCACCTAAGATCATAGGAAAACACAGATGTCTACATTACAATTCATAACAGTAGCAAAATTACAGTTATGAAGTAGCCGTGAAAATAATTTTATGGTTGGGGGATGACCACAACATGAAGAACTGTATTAAAAGGTTGCAGCATTAGGAAGGTCGAGAACCACTGCCTTAAAGTAACCTTTAGGTCTAGTGAGGGGCTGTTGAAGGAGGAGCATTCTTAGAGGCCTNTTCGGAGGGGCTGGCCTNTCTTCCCTGCAGTAGAAAAACTCTCATTGTGAAGAAGGCCCCTCCTTGTGAGCTACTCTCTGAAGCTGCTTAAAATCAGACGCCAGCGCTGACTCCTGTATGTCTTACAGTGACAGTTGTCAACAGTCTTAGGAAAATGGCTGGGACCTTTTGGGAAGGTGCATCCTTGTTACCTCTTAAGGAACTTCTGGGAGATGAGGTGGTGATGGCAGAGGCACCNGCCTAGCTGACCTTCCTCTCTTGACATCCAATACCTGGCTTCCAGCTTTCAGATCAGGCCCAGGGCTGCATTTCTGCAGGGAGCTTTATTAGAATGANCACACATTCTTGCTGGGAAGTCACTTTTATTTTCAACTACAGAGGGTTGGTTTTTCCAGGATGAGAGGCTTCCAGGAGTAGGATGGGAGTGAAGGAGTGGCCCTATGAGGTGGCCATTGCTGCCTACCCCCTCCTCCTAACTCCCTATCTACCTCCAGGCCCTGAGATCACATTCTCTTTCTTTTTCACCTAAAAAGAGAAAACAGTGTAAACGATATTGTCCTTCAGACAGCTATGGTGACTCTCCCATCTGTGGCTGTTCCTTTCTTCTTTCTTTGGTCCCTTTAGAACTGCATCACTAAACTCCACAGTTACCACAGGTTGCCCCCGAGTGGCTGAACAAACCCCACAATACTGCTAAATCTAAATGTAGCCCCAGAATTTCTTCCTGTTNCCACNAGGGCTTCTGATCTCTTGGCNTCTCAGATCTGAAGCTGCTTTGGAAGTGGCCACATGGAGGTCAGGGAGGTCGAGAAAGTATTGCTATTTCTTTGGCCACAGTGGAAGTGCCAAGTGTCAGTCAGTGATTGCCCTGCTGCCTACCACATGAGAGAGTGGGAGTTTGTCTCCATCATTAGGAAACAAAGGGGGCAGCCTTCTGGGAAAATCATTTCTGTTTACTTTGTTCTTCTCCCATCTCTCTTATGCCAGCCCCCTAACTTGCTGCTGTACCCACAGTCTGTTTTGGAGACTGCTCTGTGGGTGCCTGGTACTGTGGTGCTTTCTTTTCCTTGTTCTTGATGGATGAATTAGAGGCTATTGACCCACACCCAGGCTCAGATTAGTCCTCTTCTGTGGCAATCCCTCCATACCAACCTTTCAATCACCATGCTTGCCTCAAGCAGTTTTTCCTCCACAAATGACTGGGGAAAATGGTGGCTCTACAGCATGTTATAGATGGCATTAACTTGCTGGCCTAGTACGGGGCCTGGCACTGGATACTTGCTCGGTGAATAATTGTCAAATGTGTTAACCNTGAGTGGCATGTGTTCTGGACCACTCATGGCTCTGGAGCAGACTTGTTCAATAAGGATCTGGGATCTTTGACCACTGGAGAATCTGGCATGTTCCAGATCATGTGGGCAGTGTGTGAGGGACATGTGCACTTATGTGCTCACATGGTCTGTTGAGACTGGGCTTGGTGAGGGTGATTCTGTGGCATAAGTTTGTGGGTGAGGTCATCAGCACAGCTAACATGGTGACAACTGAGACTTAAGGTGTCTAGTAAGTTTACAATGTGCCAGAGGGAAGGGGGGTGGATTAATAGCAGGCTCAGTTGTCACCATGTTAGCTGTGCTGATGGCCTCACCCACAAACCTATGCCACAAAATCTCGAGTGTCAGGCAACTTGTCCAGTTGCAGCTAAGTTGTGCGAAACTCTCTGGCTGAGCCTGACCTTACTTGAGAGGATTTCTTTATAATAGAGGAAGACCACGCTTATAGGGCAAGTAATCTAACAACTTAGCCAGAGATGCTGTGCTTCTAGGGAACACTTGGGGACTGACTTGCCTAGGTTTGTCATATAGGACAAAAAGGATTGAGAGTATAGTTCATTGGCGTATTGCCTGGTATATTATACCTAAGCCTAGATTCCATTTCCAGCCAGCAGCAGCAGCAGCAGCAGCAGCAGCACTGCCTATACACTCTCTTGCAGCAAGGACCCTGCTGGGGCTGCCTCTGTCTAGCTGATTGAATTGTCCAGGAGGCATCAGGGTCATGAATAGGATATCTACTGAAGATGTGGGAAGATTGGCCAAGGCTCTCTAGAGGAGGTGGCATGTGAACTGGGCGTAAAAGAATACATAAAGTTATCTCATGAAGAGAGGCGTGGAGTGGGAGAGGGCATTTCACAGAGTAGAGGAGACATTGTAAAGGTCTAAAAAAAGTTTTGTACTGAGGCTGGGCTGAGGTTTATCTGGCTTTATTTAGTTTAANTTTCTTCCCAGACAGGTCTTATAGCCTCGATGGTCCTGTAACTCACTATGTAGTTAAGTCTGACCTTGAACTCTGACCTCAGCCTTGCAAGTGTGAGATGACCGGGGCAAGCTATTATANTGGGCTCTTATGTGACTTTAAGGTGCAAACACACTTCTCTCCTTGCCAGTCTTGGATGGCATGGGTGGGGCTCTCCCAGATCTCACTCTGTAAGATCCTCTGTTGGTTGGAGAATGTGGACTTTTCCTGGAACTTCTATGATGTGGCTTTTTCGGAGGGGGCCTGTAAGAGATCAGGACTGTGGAAAGTCCACCAATCCCACATGCCTTGCAGTGTCTGAGAAAAGTGGGCCAGAGATCATCAGGAAACAATGGCTTCTGGGTTCACTGCCACAGGCAAGGCATGACGAGTCAGAATGAAGTAACACTTACAGACACCAACAGGCCCTGCTGGCAGTGCATAAGAGTATTACCTCAGTAAAGAGCAGGGCTGGGGATGGGTGTGGTCTTACTGAATCAAAAACCTGCTGTTCTTTCTTCTTTCTCTTTCTTTCTTTCTTTCTTTCTTTCTTTCTTTCTTTCTTTCTTTCTTTCTTTCTTTCTTTCTTTCCTTCCTTCCTTCCTTCCTTCCTTCCTTCCTTCCTTCCTTCCTTCCTTTCTTTCTTTCTCTTTTTTGTGGCCTGGTGGTAGTGGGGGCTGAGGAGGGGCACATGATTGGTGCATTTAGGTCTCTAGTTACTAAGTGAACAGCTCCTCCACTTAACTCCCCAAATTGGCAGGACCATTTGGCTTCAGGGTCTCTTGTAACCGGGTTGGCATTGAACTACTGTGTAGTTGAGGACAACTTTAAATTCCTGCCTCTCCCTCCTGAGTGCCAGGAGTACAGGCATGCACAACCACACCTGGTCTGTCTCATGCTGGGGACAGTACCCAGGGCTTTGTACATACCAGGTAAACACTGTACCAACTGAGTGACCACCTGTTCCCAGTCTCTTCTCATGCAGTAGTTTTGGGGAGCCCTGGGGTAGAGGCTGCTGAGGCCCATGAGGAAAGAGCTTACCTCACAGCATAGGGATAACACAAGCAAGAACAGCTCTGTCCTCCTTGGAGAAGATTCTGTAGGAAGAATCACATGATGATCAGACAAGGCAGGGAAGATTTTACAGGAAATCCTTGCTAGTATCTGGCCTGGAATCACAGAACTACAAGCTGGAAGTAACCTTGTTCATGTTCCAGGTCAGAAAACTGAGCTTAAGATAAGAGGGAAGTAATTTGTCAAAGGAAAGACATGAATTAGACATCAAACCAGGATAGAGCCATGGTTTGACTCCAAACCTAGTGCCTTTATATACACTGACCTCCCCTATGCTACCATTCTGCCCATTGTCACAGGCTTTATGACAGAAGATAGTTGAAGGACTATACCATCAGTAGTCATAGGCTTGGTGCCCATCAGATTGTTCAATACAGAGTTAACACAAATATAAGAAATGCCCCTGTGTTTTAATCCTTGAGTATGCACACAGAGACCTCACTGGGAGCTGAGATTGCTATATCCCTTTTAATTAGATGGGACTTCNTGGTTAACAGACTTTTTTTCTTGGCCCCCGTTCAAATACAGCTACATTTTCTGGGTTATTTTGCATCCATAATTCTTGACAGGTAAATCCATCTATCTNATCTTTGTTTTAGAAGATTACCCAAATATTCAGTAGAGCAATGAGGCCCATCCCATAGCTCCAGGTCTGCTCCTCCACAGCTTGCCAAGTTAAGAAGCTGCTGCCTCAATCTTGCCTGTGTGAAGGACTCTACCTGGATAGATGGAATTGGGGAGCAAACGGAATGTTCTTTCCTGGTTCTTTTAAGCTTCCCTGAGAGGCCACACTTGTGAGTGGTAGGGAATGATGAGTTAACTTCCAATAAAGCAAAGGCAGCTGAGACCCAAGGAAGAATTTCCTACCTGGGGGTGGCTGGGTTGTGGTGGGATAACAGTTCTTACTGTTGTTGACTTGTTCAGTTGAGGTGGAAAGTCCTTTCTTCAGGATGATTTAGAGAGGTGGTGTCCAAACCTTGTAGTATGGAGAACACATTTGAATCTAAGCATTTTATAGATTAAAAACATTCTAAGATAAAAGCACTTATGAATGTATGTGCAGTCTCTCACACATGAACATACACACCCCTCCTACACTCATTCTCTCTCTCTAACACACACACACACACACACACACACACACACACCCCAGAAACTATCATACTCATAGGAGTTTAAACTCCATTAGTCACAACCTTCCCTTCTCAGTACTCCAGACTAGGTAAATTTTCCTACTCTGCTTCTGCAGCTGTCTTTGCTATCTTCACTGTAGGCATAGGCAGAGTTGGTTTGACTTCCTCTTTGTCTGTTGGATACTCAACACCTAGCCTGACTACTGGTACACAGCAGACACTTTGTATATAATGAACAAATATAAATATATCAGAGCTATTAATGATATGGTTATTAATCATCTCTTTAATAAATCTATAAACATTGATTTATGCAAATACAATGCTCCCATGAGGTTCAAGTGCCCACAGACTGAAAGCATGGATGAAGGCATACATCCTGATGTCCAGTGTTCTGTTGTATTTCCCTCACAGAGAGCTGAATGCCCCGTAGATTATAAACTTTGATCTTTAATCTAGAGACAAATGACAAGACCAAGAGCTCGGGTCAAATATCCCCATAAAGTCTTTTCCAAAAATGGAAAGCCACAGAGGGCATAGAATGCTTTCCTTTACAAAATACTGAGACTTCCTGGCACCTACAGGGACAGGAGTGCTGATGACAGCTTCTCTCAAGAGCCAGCACCTAACATTTGTAGGAACAAAATGTGAGCCAATCTCCAGGAGCCCGCAGGCCACGGGGTTGTTATTTCAACCCTAAACAGGCTTGCAGACGTACTTCATTGGCTTCCTCTGTCAACCTATTTGTGCAGAGTGTTGATAACCAATGTGACACACAGCGAAGACTCTTTGTCTTGTTAGACACTTGCCAGGAGTAGAGATGAACTGAGAAATATGGGAGTTGAAAGGAAGAATGTTTAGTTTAAAACATGCGCATGTGTGGCTGCCTCTCAGAGCCCAAGTTAACATTAGCTGACATCTCTTTTCTCCCTTAGACAGCAGCTTCTTCTCTTCATTCTCCTTGCTCCTTTTTATAGTCTCTAAACAAAGAGAATGATATTCCAGGTGTGAACAAATCAGGGAGGTTTCCTGTTTGAGATTCAGAAATTCATAAGCCCTGAGGGACTGAGTTAAAGAGAGGAGAGGACAGAGCAAGAGATGAAAAACAGAATCCCCAAAGCCACCTGCTATTTAGTGATTAGCTCTCAGATAAGAAGGCACAGATGCATTCCAGAAGCCCAGGACTTGTCTGGGCAGAGCAAAGCCAGGAGGGCTGAGGAGGGCTTGCAGAGAAGAAACAAATGGGGGAGGGGGGAAGCAAGGCTGCTCCAAGCTCACCTATCAGCTTTCTTCCTGCTTTTGTTTCACGGAGCTTTTCTTTTCTTTTTGAGATGACAAGGTTGAACACAGGGCCTCCCATATGCTAGACAAGTGCTCTACCACTGAGCCACATCCCCAGCCCATCCACAGAGTTCTTAAGCACAGCATCTTCGTCCCTCTTTTCATCACTGCTGCCCCATCTACGTGCTTCAGTTTATGGAAAGGAATCTTATGAAGACTTGATCTACAAACTAGCTAAGTGACCTGGGCAGATCACATACTTTCTGAGACCCAGGTCTCAGGCTACTTTCTCTTTTTTCAGTTGTTTCATCTTTTGCTTTTGAGATAGGATCTTCCTATATAACCCAAGCTGACCTTGAGCTTGCTGTGTACCCTGGCCAACCTCAAGCTCTCACCTCCCTACCTCCTCCTCTAAGAGATGAGGTATATGTGTATGCCACCATGCCCAGCTTTGGGTGCTTTATCTTGAGAGTAAACAGCTTTATCCAAAAGCATATGAAAACAATGTTCTAGCCCCCAAAAACATCCCCTAGCACAGCTCTGCTCTCTCCTTAAACCTGTATGAACATTTACCACCCTGTTTGACTAACTCACCAAGCAAGTGCTTATTCACTCACAGAGGAGCAGGCTGCTCACTTAGTTTTCTTTCTCAGTAGAAGGGGGTGAAAATAATTTGTCTACACTCTACTCTTCTACATGTGGCACCTGTGGCCTCAACATGACCCCAGATCCCAAACAGAAGGGACAAGAGGCTCTGTGCTTGCCAGGGTCCTACGACCTCTTCTGTCATTAGCCTTTCCTGTTACTTTTGTTCTTAGGATAGGAGTGTCGTATCCTTGACAACAGTGGTGTGTTCAGTTTTTCCAACATGGTGAAGTCAGCACACTGTCTTCTGGCCTCTAGGTCACGTATGCATCATCAAGCCTTGACAGATANAAGATCAATTTACTAATTCACTCTGGTTTTCATTTTGCATTGTCTCCCATAAAAAATAAATGTGGAGCCATGAACAATTATGCCAGGATAGGATATTCCCATCATTAAAAACTGGAAATCACTAGCTTTGAAATTTCTCCAAAAATACAGCCACAAATGTCATGCAATACCAATCAGATAATGACTGTACAACTCAAACTGTAGACATTGTCTTGCAAAGCAGTCAGAGCTATGGTGGTGACACAGATTCTCACAGCAGAGGCGAGAGCTCACTGCTTTTCTCTATTCTTTCTGCCTTTTTTTTTTAACTCGGGGTGGGGGGGGCAAAAGGGTTATATATCAAACTGTTCATTTCAATATGCAATTTGCCCCAAAGAATTTCTGACTTAATTCATTTTCTCACCAACCCAAATCCAATTCAAAAAGTATTTCTTGAAACCGGAACAATCTACTTTCTGTTGAGGAGTGCTAATAGGTGAAATGTTACCCTGTCAACTTAGGAGGCACCAGCTGAGCTCAGAGCCACACTGGAGAAAGTTTTATTTGCTTCCTTCTGAATTCTTAGCCAGATCTGGATGTGTAGGAGAGCATAATGAGAAACAAATCACATTGCTAGCTTTTCTTTACCTATAAAAAAATTCAGATTGGAAGATGTTTACATCCTAATGTCGAGTGTACCTCTAATAAGGAAGAAATTCATCTGAGTGAAAAAAAAATGTGAGGTCAAAAGTCTCTTAAAACACAACTTCACTAGTTCTTGCAGTGCATTAATATTTCTATTGAGATATGTCAAAATAATTATTTGTTTGACTTGGTTTATATTTCCCAGGAGAGGAACCTTTTAGTGTCATTGTATTCTATATATCTGGAGAAACTCAACAGCATGACNTTTTCAGTTTGAAAGTATTTGCTGTGATTTTCTAACAGGCATGAGGCAAGGGAGGATGGTATTAGTGAATGTGTGTGAGTATTCACTATGTACATGTCATATACCATTGCATTCTTCTCTTCCTTCGGTGTTGGAATTGACTGGATGCCACCCATAAGTTCTACTGTCGAGCCATATCTCAACCCTGAATAATTCAGATGTGATAAAGATGATTGGCTTACCCTCATCTCCTTCCTCCTCACTTCATAAACAAGGAGTTTAGCCTTCGAAGACCTAGCCATTTGGACTTTACTTTTGATATCAAAAGTCACCCCCCACACACACCGCATAACCCCTTTGTGCAAATAACTNCTGCCAAGTCATAAGGCACAGATTCAAATGCTTTTCTCTTCATTTATTCATTCACCATTCATTCATGTATGTAATAACAATAGCCAAGTCCTCCAGGTGCTAGAGCCACTATAGAGAATGGGACAGATGGGGTCATAGAGCTCAGGGGCTCACATTCTGCTGTGAAAAGATAGCATACAACCGAACAAGTAAGATTATTTTTTTAAAGTCTCAATGATTATCATAGAGATTGAAAAAGTCGTGATGATAACCCATGGTGTGTGGTTGTATTATCAGAAATGTGTTCTCTGTGCAGGTGATGGGTTAACAGCCAGGTAGTGACTGGATGACACGTGGGAAGAGAGCTGCAGGCAGAAGATCCAGGTGAGCCCCTGAGAGGGAGGTGTGCAGCCTGAGCAGGTCTCTCGGCCCCACATTCCCGTGGAGGGATGTCACTGACTCNTTTAAGCCAAGTGGGAAGTTGTCTAGAGAGCNGCAAGTGTTGCTTTCCTTAGAATGAAGGATTTTCTGGACAGGTTGAGAAATCCCAGTTCTCTAGTCCCCTTGCCAGGAACAGGTTTTGTACCATGGGGCNTTTATTCTGTTTGACATTAATTTCTAGGTTCTTCTTGAAACATGGATGCTGGATTGAGTGTTATTTAANTCCTCTTCTACATGGGCATGTCTGAGCTAGCTAGGAACAGATTCTGGGGCTGCATATAGGATGAGGGACTGTTACTCATATATGTTTTGAGTATCCTCTCTAGAGGAAAGAACTCATCTAGAGAGACATAGAATGTTTTTTGGCCTCTAAAACCCTCTAGTCTCTGGCAGTATAGTGCAATATGCAAATATCTATCCTAAGACAGAGAGAGAGGCATGATAGATGTCATGAGNGGAGNGGTAGTGTCCAAGGTGACATCTGGAATCAGCCCTTGATCCCTAGGATGATTGGGACATCAAGCAAGGGTGATGAGTTAAAGCTGAGCATATCACAGAGACTCCAGGAAGAGCAATGTCATATCTGGTCTCCAAGGAGAGAACCCCACAGAGGTTCAAACTGAAATTCCAAGAGCCTGGCACATGGCACCAGAGCTCTGCCCCTTGGGAATGCAGCTACTTTATGTGCTGAGGCACCCAGCTCCCATCTAGGAAAGCATCAGCCTTTTCCCATTAGCACATACAAGGGATGGACTGGAGAGGGCAGGCTGGGTTTCCAGTTACTGACCCTGAGTTATCTGGGGTTATTGTCCTTGTTGCCCTGGCAACTTGCTTTGGAGTTAGAAATCAACTTCAATCTCAGGATGCCTGTTTGCTGTGACCTACAAATGCCACATCAACTTGACTTCCCCTGTCCAGACATGCTTNTCCATTGCAGGCACAACTCTTTGGCATCTTCCTTTTGCTCCCTGATGATTATGATGGTGGTAGTGGTGGTGATGATGATGATGGTGGTGGTGGTGGTGGTGATGGTGATGGTAGTGATGATTGTCTCTAAGGCTTCTAAAAATATGGCCCAGGTCTATATTCCCTCTCACCAGTCCTAATCTGGGTTCTCTTGAGATTTAAGGCCACATATTTCCTAGCAGCTATTCAGAAATGAAGGATAGCTTTGTCCCAACTCAGTTCTACCTCACTGTCCCCACCAGTCTCCCTTTCATCTCAGCCTTGTGCCAACCAATTGATTTGCATTTACTTTTTTTATCATTCCTACTGTCTGCTCTTTTGTTGTTGATGTTTTATTTATTTAGTATTCATTTGCAGTTTCATGCATGCATACAATATATTTTGGCCATTTTCACTTCCTATCATCCTCTCTCTTTCCTCCTCCACTCCTGCTAAACCCTCTTTTCTCCCCCAAAAGCCTGCCTTCCATTTTCTTTTCTGTTTTTTTTTAAGGTTGTTTATCAAAGAGAAAGAGAGA
>LZPO01117118.1:90099-127358 GCA_001675575.1 Neotoma lepida
GTTTCTGGTCATGAGTGTGAGGCACTGACCAATCTGTGGGGGCTTAGATAGCTATACTTCACCTCTACTGCTGAGCCCAATGTCTGGGAGCTCCTAAGCCAAGGATAACCTCTGTTCCTTGNGTTTATCAGCTCTGAACTAGGCAGAATCTAGGACAGGTGCTCAGAAAAGATTATGGCACATTTGGAGCCAGTTGTTCAAAGCTCAANGCTACTAGACTGAAGGAAGTACTCAGGATGGAATTTCCAAGAGACAGGGCCAGAAGAAAATCGAGCATCTCTCAAACCACCCATAGGTTTTTGGCTGGCTGTGGAATTCCAAGCTGGACATTTTCCTGTTTCACATTTTTTAAAAGTGTTACTTAGCTTACCCTGCCCTGCCTGAATTCATTTGTTTCCATTTAAATATGCTCAAATATAAGTGTGTATATCCACACTTATGCATTTAATGTAAGCCTCCCCCCTCCCTGCTTCTGTGGTTCTGTTAGGGGGAAATTAGGGCCTAAACTCAATTTCAGTCAAATACCCATCTACTACTCCAGCCAGTAACATCTGCCATTGTCTTTATCAACCACCTCTTGTGGCTTTAATCAGTTCTTGTCTTACAGCTTTGTCCTGTGCTGTATGGTCAGATCCTCCTTGCTGTTTTCATTCTTAATTTCTTTTGACTCTAAAGTGGAAATCCATTATTTTCTCTGTGAGACTAAGTTCTTCTTTGATGCATTTTCATGTTTCAGAATACTCCTTTGAGTAATATGTTTATTTTGCTCACAAAAGACATTTTGAGCAAGATGCATGTCCTAGGGGCATTGGCACTATTGCTGGACACAACTCAAAGGGCTTTGTGATGGTATGTTAGTTCTATTTCTTGTTGCTGTGATAAAATACCTGGGGAAAAACAACTTAAAGGAAGGAATGGTTTATTTTGGCTCACAGTCCAAGGGTATGGTCCATCAGGCAGCAGGAGGCTGGGGTGGCTGGTCATATTGCAAACTCAGTCAGGAAGCAGAGAGAGATGAATGCTAACGCCCAGCTTGCTTTCTCTTTTCTATTCAGTCCAGGACCTCGGCTCAGATAATGGTGCTGTCTGTATTTAGGATGGATCTTCCTACCTCAATTAACCTAAACTAAATAATCCCTCAGATGAATGCCCAGAGTTTGTCTTTTCAGTGATTCTAGGATTCTGATAATTAATTTTATATGCCAACTTGGTTAGATCACAGTATCTAGGTAGTTGGTTAAATGAGTCTGTATGTTGTTGGGAAGGCATTTTGAGATAAATAGATTGTTCTCTATGGTGTGATGTGCTCTATACAATCAGCTGAAAACCTTTAGAAGACAGACTTTCCCCCAAGGAATTCTGTAGTGCAGGCTGGCTCCTTGCTCACTTGGCTATACCATTGCCTCCCCCTGTCTCTAGCCTGCTCATCTACTCTCAAGATTTTGTATTTGCCAATTGCTAGCACCTCATGAGTCAGTGTTCCTTGTGTCTGTCTATTATCTCTGTCTCTTTGTTCTTTTCTTTCTTTCTCTCTCATCCCATTATTTCACTTTTTTTTTCTGGAAAACCATGATTAATTACATACATGTGGCTAGTTGTCTTCATGTCTGTATTCTATTTCTCCAGAAAGATTATATCTTTAAACAATCCATTCCATAAATACTCACTGGATATTCCCTAGGTACTAGATACCAATGAAACAGCACTTATTTGCACTGTCATCTCTTCCACCTCTTTTCCCCGCATAGTGGCCCCTGTAGCACTGAACTCCCATCTTGTTTCCTGTCTTGTTTTTTGCCTTTGGTAGAGGAGAGCACAGCCCATTGCCACCATTGATAGATACTCACAGTTTGGAAGAGACCTGGCTACTCACTGAAAGTTTTCTAGAGCCTTCAGTCTTTCTCCCTAGTCCTACTTTTCAGTGTATTATGAACCTTCTTGTCCTTTGAGGTCTTTCCAAGTTCACTATTCAACTTTGCTGGACCTTAAGCCCAGTGATACATTTCATAGATTTTACAGTGTCAGGATGAAGTCAGGCACTGGGCATTACCAAGCTTCCCAAAGACATGTATTCTTGGTGGATATGCATGCATCAGCCATAGCCATAGCCATCATTAATTAAGGTCAATTAAGGCAGACTGGATGTTTACAATAGCATCCCTCCCTTTGATAAGCAACGAAATCACACAAGTTTAGCTGGGTATATGGTNCCTTAGTAGAAGGGACTCTCCCAGTTCTCCTTATATAGAAGTGTGACCATTCAGGGAAAAAAAATCTAGCAAATAGAACACAAGAGGAAAGATTATATAGAATTTCTGAGTACAGAATGGAAGCAAAGGTTGGTGTGGGAGCAAGGTCAACCTGAGTGTTGGCTAAGATTGGGACAACATGCCCAGAGTTTTCTGTGACTATGGCTTGAGTGCATTGTGGGGGAAGAAGGAGAAAGGGAACAAAAGGAGCCTAAACCCTTGATGATCTACTGGAGTGACCACATTGCTTTGGAAACACTTTCAGTAAGCTTGGTTTTATTCTTTTTAACTTTAAAGACTTTTCTGAGAGAGAAGTGCAAAGGTTTGGTCACTGCCATGCAAGTTGTTCCAAGAAAACTGAACCCCTGACTAATCATGGACATGGATAAACATATCCCTCAATTACCCAACATGTTTTCCATGTAATTCCTTCTTACAATGCAAGGTAGGGTGGATGTCTTGCACACCCTGTCAGCCTGCTAAGCCTGCCTGTCCAAACAGAGCTCTATGTGACTTTACTCCCCTGGCGTGTTGGTACACATGCTCCCCCAACCGGAGTTCAGGGCTGGAGCATGTGGGAAAGATAGAATGTAGCAAGATTTTCTACCCACAGCAAAGCAAACAGGCCTGGGACCGAGGACAGTGTGAGTCTCACTGTGGAATGTTCTGGCTTCTGTGTAGATCTTCTGCCAGGGGATTCCAGAGACTCCTTTCAGTTGCAGAGAGATTAAAATTCCTTCAAATGCTGCACAGTAGTCCATGCTACAGTGACAAACACAACCCCAGCAGGGAAAAGCACCACCTGGGTTTTGCTTATGTGTAATTGCTAGGTTCTGTGTACTGAGTATGAGCTAGTTTACTATGTGACCTTGAAGGGAAATACTATGTTCCCTTGAAAGACCAAACAATTCATGTTCTGAAAGCTTGGATGCTGGTTACAGTTCCAATGCTGTGTACTTCAACAAGTCAAACTTTATTTCTCAGAGCCTTGTAACTGTGAGTATTCATTCATTCACCCATTCATCCATTTCATTCATACACCCACCATCCACCAATTGCCTATCCATTCACCACTTATCCACTTTGAATCCATCATTTACCCAACCATTCACTTGTCATCCATNCATTCACTATATATCCACCATCCAGCCATCTATCACCTATTACCATCCATCCATCCACTGTCCATCCATTCACTACCTAGCCACTGTGCATCCATTATCCATCCAGCCATCATTCATTCATATATCATCCCATCCACCATCAATACATCATTCACCAATCATCCATCATCCATCCATCCACTGCCCATTCTACCATCCATCTATCATATATCATCATTTATTATCTGTCATTCAAACATCATTCATTCATCAACTTACCATCCAACATTCACATATCTATCACCTACCCATTCATTAATCATCCATCCATCTACCATCCATCCACCATCCTCCCATCCATCATCCATCTATCCTCACCTAGCCATCCATCTATCATCCATCCATCCATCCATCCATCCATCCATCCATCCATCCATCCATCCATCAATCCACACATCCACCATCATAAGTCATCTGTCATTCATTTATCAATGATCCATCTATTATATATCTGTCCATCAGCTAGCCATTCATTCATCATCTATCCATCATTCATTGATCCTTCTATCAGCTATTCTCCATCTATCTATCCATTCATCATCCATTGATCCATCCACTCTTCATTCATCCAGTTCAAGATTTATTAAACATGAAGTTTTGCAGGTTCTGTGCACACAGAGATAAACAAGACATATCTTCCCCTGTTAGACAGTTTGCCACCTACCTGAGAGTTTACAGTAAATGGATGGGATTGTACTTGAAAATGTCTAAAAGCATAAAGTAGATACATATAACTAATGGGATATCTTCAAGTCATACCNTGTAAGCCTTGTTTTCCTTTCTCTCAGCATGCCATAAGAAGCCAATGGAGAAACGGGCATGAAATTTGTCAGCTGGTTACTATAGCCACTGGCAGTAGCTGCTGAATCATACACAGACATTACCATGAGGGTAGAGGCATCCTTAGGAGAGTAGTTACTGAGAAGGATCTTGTAGCCGCCCATCTTTAAGACCCTTCATAGCAAAAGGCACCTCGGGCCACAGACACCTGTCTTTATGGTTGGAGATGCATCTGTCAGCCAGGAGAGAAATTTCAGTATTTTATTGAAAGCATTTTGCAGCAGGAAATCCTTCCCTTTTTTTTCCTTGCTGGTGCCAGCATAATTTAACTGTGATTTAATAGCTCCTTTCATTTACTTGCTAAATTATGCCTTTCCATCACCTTCCCTTTGGGTTTTCCCTCCTTTTGGTCCTACAACCTCCCATTATTTATTAATGCCCCATAATACATGATGGAGGCAGGCAGAACACAGTCGTTTCACAGTGATTTAGGGGCTCCTGGCAGTGAGACAGCAAGAACGGGTGCATATGCTTGGAGAGTCTCTCTCCTGTACTTGCCTTTTTAGAGCAGGGTCAGACAGCTCCAAGCCAACTTCTATGTGAACTCTCCCACCCCCCCTTCCCAGTCCACCCCCTGGCCATTTTCCTGCTTGGAGCAAATTCAAACACTTGGCTCAGAATGATGGATGAGTCACAGTTCACGTTTTTTCCAAGATTCAACTGCTAGAATGAGAATGCTGCTCAAAGTGTGCTTAACTGAAGGAGAGCCAAGAGATAACTCGGCTTCCCTTCAAGGAAGGAGCCCTGGGTGGGACTGGGAGATTTCAGACAATCTGAATCTCAAGGGAGTCAGCTCTTGAAAGACAAGCTGGGGAGATGGTTCTTGTAACTCTCATTTGGAGTAGCTTGGAACATTTGACTGACAGGCCGAGTTGCATAGGAGAGGGGCCCACTTGGGTACATAGTGTGTTTCATGACCCACTCAAGAGTCTCAATCTGTCATACCAGGAGCTTCGGAGACCTCCAGGAATTGGCGGGGGGCACATTTGGCATTCTCCACCTGGTTCTTTTCCTCATCTCTTTAAGTGTGCTTTGAACCACACTAGCACACATTTGCTTACTTAGTAGATGAAGTAGGGACACCCTGCAGGAATCGAGCAGAAGGGCCTGCTCAGTAGCACAGAAAAATGGGCTGAGTTTCCTTTGTGACTAAGCATTTATGGAGCAAGTTAATATTTCATCATTTGGTGATGGTTATATGGTCAAGCTCTCAGCACAGTGCCTAGCATTTAAAATGTTTGCCTTCTTTTCATTATGGGCTTCCAAATGGATACAGAGGTTACAAGGCAAGGGTGGGTTGAATGCACAGAGTAGCCAGGAAGAGACCTGATCTCCCATGTAGGCTACCTAGTAACTGGTCTGAAGACCCAAAAGGAGCCCCTCAGATTCTCTGAAGGCTTGGATAGTCTCTGTGATAACTTCCTGCCATAACTGCTCCTGAGACTACTCTAGTGGAGGCCTGGGAGGTACTCAGAACACAGAATGGTAGTCATTTAAGGAAGGGGTATAGGAATTAAGCTCAAAGTGCATGGATTTTGTGATTATTCCATTGGGTAACAATATCAAGCAAGAAAATTTCTTCTGGCTCTTGGAGANTCCAATCTTTTGTTCCTCTCTCCAGATCATTGATGTCTTTGGCTCATGCTATGCTGGACCTAACTGTGGAGCAACACAGTTGTACCAGCAGGCCCTTCTATTCTCCTTCATCCTGGACTGCATGCACCTGTTTCATGGCTCTGGATGGTGGCAAGAGCCTTGGAGCATGGACATTGCCCCCTGGAGATGTGTCCTGGGGTTCCCCAGGGGTCTCTGCAGCCATTCACCATCTGTTGAGTTAGAGAGAGCTCAAGGACAGAGGACAGGAGCTGAGATGAAACAGCATCTGGAATGGTTATTTTGGTCCTCTGTCCCTTTACTCGAGGTGACCTCCTGCCTCTAGCTCCAGCTGGCAGAGGGTGGCAAAGAGAGGGAGCCTGTGCAGAGGCATCCCTTGCTCATCTTCAACACACTCCTCTGCTGCAAGCTGACTTTGTGGTGACCTCTGAAGTCCCCCCATTCACATCTCTGCAGNGCCTGGGTTTGCAATGACATGCTCATAGTTTCCTTCAGAAGTTTTGTTCCTATAGCTCCCAGGCTGGAGAACTTCAGAGGGCCAGGCTGCTCTGTAACTAACATGAATGTGTAATCTGCCTAAGCCTTGACTAATGCGTTCCTTGCATTATTAAACACAGATTAAATATATATGGATATTTAAATGTAATGTGTTATTTCCCNAAATCTGGCTTCTTGGTGTTCCCGACTTATGCCTTTTCAGTGCTTATAATTGTCTCAGGGATCATGAATTACAGGCAGGAGCTGCAGCTCCCTTGGCTCTAAAGTCTTTGCCATCCCATTACATTTGTTGAAGAGATGCATCCACAGTCCTTCNGCCCAGAAAATTACTGAGGGGGTTCTACTCATGGGAATGTACTTTTCCCCTTCTCAGTCAGAGTTTACTTCCTGCCAGCCAGTAAAAGTTGAGCTAGCTTGGAGCCTTGCAGACTTATGGTTTGTGTCTGCTCTGCAGGAAAGCTTGTATCCCTGGTAAATCACCTAATAGTAAGCTAAACTAAGCTCATGNCCCTCTACCTACTGTCCAGCAGTCATATGTCCTGTATGGGTGCTTGCAGGACCCTAGGAAAGTCTAGTTGCTTCTTTTGGTGTTTGATTGGTGTGTGTGTGTGTGTGTGTGTGTGTGTGTGTGTGTGTGTGTGTGCGTAGGAGACAGAGACAGAGAGACGGAGACCCAGTGGTCAACCTTGAATGTCATTCTTCAGGAGTTCTTTACCTTGGTTTTAGTGATTCAGTCTTTCATTGGCTTGAAANTCCCCTACTAGGCTAAACTGGCTAGTCAGCAAGCTCCAGGGATTCATTCACCTGCTCTGTCTCCCTTGAGTTAGGGTTCCAAGCACACACCATACCTGGCTCTTTTATGTGTGCTCTGGGGATCAAACCCAGGTCTTCGCGCTTGCCAGACAAACACTATTGATTGCATTATCTTTCCAGCCCCCGTTTTTCTTTGGAAGATTATTGCTTAATACCTCAGCCTGATGGCATGGGAAATTTTCACCCATGGAAAGTTGCAACTTGAAGCCAAGATATCCAAATCACTCCACTCTTGCCCCAGAGGAATCCCCAGATTCCTTTCCACTGCAAGGCAGGATAGAGGATAGGTCTTGGTTACCTTCAAAGTATTTGCAGACTCTCCCTAGAAGAAGCAGGAGGACTGGATGCCTGGTGTGGTTCCCTGCTTAGCTACTGTCTCTTATACACATCTAGATGTGTATAAAGGCAGGATAGAGGATAGGTCTTGGTTACCTTCAAAGTATTTGCAGACTCTCCCTAGAAGAAGCAGGAGGACTGGATGCCTGGTGTGGTTCCCTNCTTAGCTATACAGCCAATTTCCCTGCTTCATGAAAATGCACTCCTCTTTTAGTCTTGGTTAATATTTTCTGCCTGCTACCATTAGGCCAACTAAACAAGAGACTGGGCTTGTGTTTCTTATACTTGTCTGTACTGGTATATTATATGATAGATCAGTCACTGATCTCTTAGAGATGTTTTCCACCCAGCAATAGCTGACCACATTTCTTCCCATCTCCTCTTTCAGTCATTCCTTAAAACCAGCCATTGAGAAACATTTACACCATGGGAATTGGCCACAAAACAAGGTAGCAAAGTTGTTTTCCGTTGGAGAACTGATTCTTATAACTGAGCAGCATAGCTGGGCATGGTGAAACATACCTGTAATCTAAGCCCCCTCCCCTAGAAGTAGAAACAGAAGTGTGAAGTTCAAATCTAGCCTGAACTATGTGCAGAGACTCTGTCTCAACCTGACCTTTCCCCACAAACAAACAAAACAAACAGAAAAAACAAAACAAAACAAAACTAAAACCAACCATGCACTGTTTTAAGTTTTCTCAGGGTGACTCTAAATATTTAAATATTACTGAGCGCATGGGGTTTAAGTCTGGTAGCCCTTGTTATTATTGCTTAATACCTCAGCCTAATAGCTCAGTTAAGGCNGAGCACAGAGCACGTCAGCTCTGAACTTNTTGGTTTGCCTCTAAAGTTATAATCTCTGCCAAGTATCACAGATTTCCATACTTGCCTCTTGTCTATAATCTTGCACAGCTNCTGTTAGTTATTCTCATACCTAAGAGGTACTCTATCTCAGCCCCAGACTTCCCTGAATCCTGGGAGNCATAGGAGTTGTTTAAGGAAGGAAACTTATTTTTCAGCTTCCTGGGACAATTATTGACATTTGGCCTCTTCCACTAGGAGAGTCAGCAGAGCCAGGTGACCTAAGGCTTGCCTAAGAAGGATGAAAGGGGTGGACCTNGGGACTGTGGGTTTGGAGGAGCAATACTTGTCTGGACNAACTCCAGCGGCAGCCCACTTATCAACTGGATCCTGAAAAACCCACAGAAAAGAAAAAGGCCATGTTGGATAGTCATGATATACAGCATTCCACATATTTGCTCACAATACAACATGCAGCATGTGGAAGCTTCTGTTTCTATNCCCTCGGGGCTGAGATGTCTTCATAATAGCTTGCTCTTAGTTGTCATCAGAAATATACAGCGTTCAGCTTGGGACAAGTCAGGGATTTAGTAAGCAGTCACTGGGTCAGAGGAGAGTCTTCGATGACACTCATAGTTGTAGCCTGTGGTTGCAGGATGCAGAGGGGTTTNCCCCCACCCCGACCCTGAACTCTGTTTTATTCTGTGTGCTAGCCAGGCCACTCAAAGAAAGGGAGGGAATTCTCAAGACCTGAGGAGGCAAACAGGAGAGAGGTTACAGCAGGAGGGATCCAGCCTTTGTGCTTTGCAGTTCCAACTCTTCAGGGGCTGTTCAGCTCAGGCAAGCAGGGAGTTAAGGTCTGAGGAGAATGGAATTTTCCCTGTGGCTGTACAGACTTGTTTTAACCACAGGAATGAACACAAGATGCGACTTGTTCCCTCTGCTATTGTCTGAATCCCCTTTCCCTCCAGCAGGCAGCCAGGCTAATGTGTGACATTTCTCCAGGCATCCAGAGTGCTCCCTGCCCTTCTCTTTATAGCTTTTCTGCTGCCCTCCTCCCAGACTCTCACTAACCTCACCTTCAAAGGCTTTTCAATAAGCCAGGGCTATCCTCTGTGGACCGGGCAGGGAAGACACGTGGATTTGGGTTATTTATTAATTTTAAGATGTGTGCCTCCCATTCTTTCTGTGCCAGCCCCTGCAATTCCTTCTGACAACCTCAAAATTTCACCATTATCTCTTGCCAATCCCTAAGTGGGGTGATGGGCATCAGACACCAGGCAGGCTAAATCACTCCATGAGGAGCCACCCATACTGGCTGGGACTCCAACAGCCCCATCAGCACACTGAAAGGACAGCTCTTTTCCTCTCAATTAATTCTTGTTGCCAGCCCCACAAGCACTAAGTCCTTCCAAGCCTTGGTTAGAGGTCTTATTTTATGGATGTGCCAGTTGTCTAGTCTTTGCACAGCTCAGGGGAGGCCTCTACCCAACCCCAGCACATTTCCATCATTAACCTTGAGTACAGGCTTTACTCCCAGATGGTGAGAGAGACAAAGGGTGTAGGAGAAGGATTATGTCACAGTCCTCTCCCTTGGCTTCTCTATATTTCTGTTATACCTTTTCACCTTTTTGCCTGGTTCTCCAGTTCTCTTTGCATCCCAGGGTGACAAGTGACAACAGAGAAGTCAGTATGCTTTGACATCTGAAGTAAGCCTGGAGCTGGGGACTCATTTCTCCCTGCCATTACTGCAATAGAAAAGCCTTCCTACAGACAATTTTCTTTAAAAATTCTCTTTAAAGCAGCATTAGAAAAATTAAAATATATTTATTTCCAAAGCATAACCCTTGGATAAGGTGCAGAGAAAGTTCAGCGAGAAGCCAAACTTTGGTTTCAAATATAAGGCACTTTTATTCGAATTATAATCATAATGATACAATGTGTTTGGGATTTAATTATTTGGAATTAGAGTAAAGAAAGACATCCTGTAATTACCATTGAACTTATCTTGAGGCATAAATCTAATAATTAAACACTTTCAGATTTCATTCAGTGAGTAATGAAATAGCAAAAGCACCATGGATTCTCTTTCACATTTATAAAGAAGGTTCTAGAACTATCAGTGGATCTCAATGGAAATACCTCATAATCACTGTGTGTAAAGTACACTTGTCAGCAAAATAAAAAACCCAAGAACAGGGTGTCTGAGCAGCCAAGGTTTGATAGCAATTGGGTGTGAATGACAAATTATTCCTTCTAGAGAGAGGGAGAGGGAAAGAGGAAGAGGAGGAGAGAGTCGGAGGGAAGAGAGAGAGGGAGAGAAGCAAAGAGGAGGAGGAGGGAGAGAGTGGGAGATGAAGAGAGTGGGAGGGGAGACAGTAGGAGAGGAGAGCGGGGAAGGGAAGGGAGATGGGGAGAAAAGAAAAGAGGAAAAGGAGGCCATTAAGACTTGGGAAATAAACAAAACAGCCCTTAAGTCTCAGAAAGTCCCTGAAACTGACCAGATGCACAAGGCTCCTTCCCCAAGGTTATAAAAGCAGCAAGGAACGCTGAGAAGATCCCCTAATCTGTCAAGCTGCCTACAAGTTATTTAGAGAGCCCTAAGGTTTCTACTTTTGTGAGTCATCACCCATGCTGGGGTGCACTTTTTCAGTCATGCAGGGGCTTTTTAGTTGTCCCTGCTCCTGTAAGTAACTCCCCACTCAGACTCCTTTATACCAGTAAGCTCATTGGTTCAGGAAATTAAACGTTGGTGGTATCNTTTCTTTGGTTCCTTATTTGGAATAAATAGATATTTGTTCATGTATTTCCAAGGAATGCTCATCTGTAAAATGGGAATGATCAATACACAAAGTTATGCAAAAGCTCTCAGCATGGTGCCCAACACTACAATCATTTACAACTGTCCTTATGAGACTCATGTTAGACCTTGTAGAATGATGCTAACTATAGAAATCTCAGAGAATATAGCACATGAGATGTGGTCACACTTTCCATTCGCATTCTCTTAAATTGTAGACATCACTTTAGGATTATTATTGATCTCTTCTTTAGATCTTTGGAAATTTAACTATCCACATAATATGACTGTATAATTTATGTGGCTAGACTCTAAAATTTTATATTGGGCACCAACGGGTCATCTAACACCAGTACCCTCTTCTAATTCCTTCTGCACATATTCTTCCCTGAGTGCTCCAATTTATAGCAAGTGTTCCCCGAAGGTTCCTGTTTCCTTGGGCAATGGGACTACACTCCAGGTCTTGAAGACTAAGTGCCCTCTGATGTTTCCGTCTTCTTTCTTATGTCCAGTCAACATGAAGTTTGTNTCTATTTTATTGTGCCAAGAATTGAGGCACAATACCTCATGGGCAACTGTATTACCTCTCTAACTGGTCAATAATCACCCTTGTCATTGTGCTGCACAGTTTTCACATTGAATTTCCAGAAGATAATTCTAATAATATCAGTTCATGTTCAGAGAGCTGNAAAACTGAAAAAAGAGGAAGGACCTATTTTGTGCACTGTTGTTCTTTTCTCTAGACACAGGCTGTGTTCCCTTTATTTGCCTTCAGCTCTCAGTGCTTCCTCCCCCACATTGGTCCTCCCCAAAACTTCANCCATTGGCCCCTTACTCCTTCAGGTGGCTTACTGCTTGCTCTTTGACTACCTTTTTCCCCAGTCACTTCTGGTGGACAGAGCCTCTTCTCTTTCTGGNATGCTGAAGGACTTTGTATATATCCCCCCTTTGATGGTCATGATATTGCCCTGTATTTAACTAATGACCACAAACATCATGCCATGTTATGTTTGTCAGTTTGAAAAATGACACCCTTGTATGTTTATGTATCCTATGTGAGCTTACACACCTTGCCTCTTCCAGACAAGGAAACTGAGGCTTACAATGGTAAGTCAGTTGCCCAATGTACAGAAGGATCAGGCAGAAGAATCAGTGTGAACTCAAGCCCACTTGGTCCCAAAGTCATCGCAGAATGTTGGTAGGTGGCTGGAGTTGAGAGAGAAAGAAGGGGCAGTTGAAAGATGGAGAAGCTTTTGCAGAAAGCTTTACAGGAAAGGAGATGACAAGTTGAGCTATGACAACTAGACACTTGAAGACAGGTGCAGAGGAAGGAACACTGGTCAGGAGGACAGATGAAAGTGTGGCAGAGGACCCTCAGTGAATGCTACAGCCAGTGGGTTAGAAGGCAGGGCTGCCCTCCTTTCCTGCCTTGAGCTGCACCCTTTGCAAGCGGCCTCCCAGCTCCTCTGTCCGACCTGTATTTGCACACCAAGGAGAAGNAGGCTTTCAGCACAGGGCTTCTCTACTCCAGGGAAAGCCCTGGAAAGCTCTCAGATTTTTAGCCACTTTCAAGTCTAGTCTTTTGGTGTTCTGTCTGGTAAGCAGAGTTCCCTCCTGGGCAGCCTGGCTATCCCACACCTGCCCAGATTCAGCATGCAGCCCTCTCTCTGAGCAAATCCACAGCTACCTCTAAAGGCAAGGTCAGAGTGGACAAGCACTTCCCTGGGAAGTAGGCATTGTGCCAGGGGTCTTTATCACTCTGTGTTCTATGTTCCTGGCCCTCACTCCCAGGTCTGCCTGGGCTAAGGCTAGTATGAGCCAATACCTCCCTGGGCCTGGGCTCCATTGTGTAGAATCTCAGTTCTAAAGAACAGGGGAAGTGGCAGGCGAAAATTAAACTATTTTACCAGGAGAAGCAGGAGGCGAGTCCTAGNATTTCAACAAAACAGGAAGAAGCAGGAGCTCCTTGTTCTGAAGGCTTCTCCATCTGTTAAAAAAGCCAGTGAGTCCTGACTTACAACCCCAGTTACAAATGGCTGCCAAGGCTCTGGACATGGCCATATGAAGTAATGGCTATTTAAGGNCCGATATCAATCTCACACAGGCTGATCCTTGCGTTTGAACAGCTGCCTTAATCAAATGTCACTAACATATATTTCAGCCCAAAAGTCAAAATGAATTCATAACCCTACCCAGAAATCTGGGCATGGTAATGCAGGCCTGTAATCCCAGTACTAGGAAGCTGAGACAGGGGGATTATTGTAAATTTGAGGCCAGTCTCAGGAAATAGCAGACAAATATACAAATACGCATGAAAAAAACATATCAATAGCAGTGTTGGTCTATGTTAGAAAGAGCCCCTGGGGTCAGCAGCTATAGCAGGATATCAAGACAGATCACAACATAACCTTCAAATGCTGAGGTACTAGACTGCATCTGTGTATAGGGAGAGCGAACAGCTTCAACTGAAAAGCCAGGAGGAATTCAGCAGAGGATATTTAGCTAGGTTTCCTATTTTAAAGAAGAAAACAAGAATTTTTATGTTTCAATCTTTNTGGTGTTTCCCAAGTTTTCTGTAGTACGCATAAATTATTATTTTTTTTAACAAACCCAAGAAATGACACAGAATAGATTAGTACCCTCTGTCCACACCCTATTTCCTGAATCTGAGACTATTTTAGGCCACATGACATAAGGATTTTACATACATAGTTAAATTAAGTGTACCCAGATAAGACCTTATGTGGGTTCTCTGAGTGGACCCAGTGTGGTCATCCTGGCCTTTGCATGGAAGAGGGGCGGAGTCTCAGAGACCTGAAGGGGCTACACGGCTGATGGCAGAAACACCAACCTAGGAAAGTCTCACATGGAGTCCCAAGAAGTAACACAGCTCTGCCTTGATTCTCAGCCTGGTGAGACTCATGGCCTCAAAACTGTGAGACAGTTTTCTGTTATGTCAGGATACTAAGTTTCTGGTAATATTTTTGTTAGCAACAATGGCAAACTGATGTATCATATTTTTAAGATCTGAAAAAGCAGTGCCCAGGAGCCAGGTCTGATTGTACTGATTTCTTTTTACAATCACTCTCTGGAGGGCAGAGGCGGAAANACAGGGGGTTTGAAGACACAGTGAGCTATAGAATGATGTCCTGTTTTAAATATCAAACAAATAATCAATAGTATTAACAAACCCACTACCTATAATGGAGCTGTTGGGTAGAGGGCAGAAGAGAGATGGGAAGGGGTCTGGTTCAGGGACAATCTTTCTTAGACCACAATGAAGCTGTAGAATGTTCTGGCCCATTAGTAGACTGATAGAGTTTCCAAAGGACTTCAACTACTTAAACTTTGCTCACAGAATGCTTTAAGCTATTGAACATTCTCCTTTAAACTCTGGGAAGCCAGACTTGGCTCACCTCTCTGTCCCCACCACTCAGCAGGTAGCCATCCCATGCCACATGCTTTGAATGGGCAAATGCATGGCTGGAATTCTAGAAGCTTCAGTATATCTCCAAGGAAACCTTTCCTCCACTGTGGGCACTCGAGGCTGATTCCTTGTTGTTTTCTGCATGTAGAGCTTAAAGCAAGCTTGGCCCTCATACTGAAGCCTAGTTCTGCATGTCAGCATTTGTACATGTAGCAATGTGCAAAGCTACCACAAGCCCTGCTCTGAAGTGGTAGTGGGGTACTTGTTGTGCTGGGGATACCTGCTTAGACCTCAGGAGGACCCCAGTTCCACATGCTCTGATAATGCCATTGGGTGGTCTACAAAGATGATATTCAGGGTCTTAGGACATGACTGAGCAAGAAGGTGTTGTNCCAGACTTTTCTGAGCCCAACTATCCTTAGATAATTGTTTTATCAAGTGTGGAGTCCCGGGAGGCTTTGGAGGGGAGAGCATAGGCTGGTTTTGTTTGTACTTTCTTTGCATAATATATCAGCAAGTCCCCATGGTGTCTCCCAAGATGGCCGTATTACTTATATTTTTGCTGTGACCAAATGCCAAATAGAAACAACCTAGCAAGGTAGGGGGTTTGTTTGGGCTCAGGTTTCCAGAAGTTTCAATTCATGGTCGTTTGTTTGTGTGTTCCTTGCTCCTGGGCCTTTTTGTGAAACAGAACATCAAGGCAGAAGAAGTGTGTGGAAGAAGAGACTGTGTATGTCATGGCAAGTAGGAGTCAAACTGAGGAAGGGAACAGGCACAACTTTACAAGGCATATCCCCCAATGACTTACTTCCTTTAGGAAGACCCCACTTTCTAAATTTGCCAGAACCTCCCAAAATAGCACCAGCAGTTGGGGATCAAGCATTCAACAGACACACCCCTGGAAGCCAGTTCATATTCAAACCATAACAGCTGTGNGGGACTCCAACTGCTGGCCCAAGTATGGCCTTACACATTTGTCCTGACTTTAAAGACAACCTTTCTGGTTGGAATGCTGTATTACAGAGAAAATGTAAGCTGCCCCAGAGAGTTCAGAAGTGAGCATAGAGACAATTTGAAGTCATGACAAGGAGGAAGAGAGCTTGGCAAGGAGCTGGGCTGCTCACAAAGGCACTGCAGCTCTGCATTGCACCATCCCAGCATCCCTGTTTTGAAACTGCATCACAGGGGCTTATAGGAAAATGTGGTCACAAATACACCATAGAAGAAATAGAGTCCGGGCCAATGTAGAGNTAAAATTAAAGTGCTAAAGGGGTATATCATAGAAGGGGGGCAAAGGAAGGCCAGTAGGCAGGACAAGCTCTCCTGTGTCCTAAATCAACAGAAATCCAGACTACAAGGTGCAGAACAGAAGAATCGATCCCAAAGTAACAAGGTAGCCCAAACAGGTTTGCCCCATATGCCAGGGAGCAGGGGATGGACTAAGTGCCCTTTGGGATTTCTCCCAGCATGGACTTGACTCTTCTTTTCTCATAGTTGGCCACTTNTCCATCCTGTTTTTCTTTAGTGGGGGGATGGAGCTGCTGTCCCTGGCAACCAGAGGCATATTGGTGGGAAAAGCAAGGACTTTGTTTTCAGGTAGTATCTCTGCTGAAGTGTGTGGCACAAGGGACTCTATTGTTTACTGTGTCATGCATTTAACAGTCACTGGCTATAACTTTCTCTTTTCATCTCCAGGAAGGGCCCAGGGGACAAGGGTCATGGAGCTTGATGTTAGATGCTTGCAGATTTACAACCCATAGCTATAGAAGAACGTGGCTCTCTAGAGCAAGGCATCAGGCAGCCTGCCAGGCTGGGTGGTTTCATTTTGTGGATGACCCCAGCTTAGACTATTAGCAATAGTGGAGAGGNTGCATGAACTGGCTTACCCCAGTAATCAGATCGGTGAATACCCTAACTGTCATCATAGAGCCTTCATCCAGTAACTGATGGAAGCAGATGCAGAGATCCACAGCTAAGCACCAGGCAGAGCTCCAGGAGTCTAGTCAAAGAGAGGGAAGAGGGATTGTATGAGCAAGGGAGGTCAAGATCACGATGGGGAAATCTACAAAGACAGCTGACCAAGCTAGTGGGAACTAATGAATTTTAGACCAACAGCAGTGGAGCCTCCATGGGACTGGACTAGGCCCTTTGCATAAGTGAGACAGTTGTGTAGCTTGATCTGCTTAAGGGGACCCCTGGCAATAGGATCAGGATCCATCCCTGATGCATGAGCTGGCTTTTTGGAGCCCATTACCTATGGTGTGACACCTTGCACAGCCTTGATGCAGGGGGAGGGGCTTGGACCTGCCTCTACTGAATAGACCAGGCTCTGCTGACTCCTCATGGGAGGCTTTACCTTGTGGGAGGAGGGGATGGGGGATGGGTAGGTAGGGAAGCTGGAGGGGAGGGAAGAGAGGGGGATCTGTGGTTGGTATGTAAAATGAATAAAAAATTCCTTAATAAAAAAAAATGAAATCTTAATTCTAAGGCCCTGATTTGCCTGCAGCTTTTCAAAAATAAATTAAGCACATGGAAGTTCCTAAAGGACTAATACTTGGGACTCACTGAGGGTCAGAGGGAGCAGAGGAAGCAGACTCCAGCTGCATGTATGATTTCTCTTCCTCCATGCTTATTCTGTTTAGACTTCCTCCAAAGCACACTGAGCCCAGAGCCTAGGAGCTTGCCATGTACTTCTTACTTAGGGAAATACTAAAGAGCCTTCTTTCCCACAGACATCCACCACATGCTGGTCTGAATTCTGGGAAAGCTTCACTGAGGGCTCTGCGACTTGATGAAGGAAGGCACCAGCTCCTGCAGAACTGTGGGACAGCACACCAAGCCTTTAGCTCCTGCGGCTGCATTCTGAACGCTGGGTGGCAGCACGGAACTTCNTAAGCCTCCAGCAGAGGCAAAGCTCAAACCTGAGCAATTCCCCCTTAAGAAGGCCACGCACAGAACCATGCAAAATGGGAGCAGTAATTCTGGGACGTGGCTAATCTCTGTAAGTCACCCGATTGCAGATACAAGTGACAGCTGCAATAGGGGTGATGTTCTCTCATTCGCTGTGTCACCAGGATGCTATTTCAAATCTTCTTGAGATTAGAAAAAGGATTACAATTGCCCCCAGGGCCTTGCTGTGTAATTTTTATCAGCTTTGATCTGTGAGTTCCCCCAGGCAGTGTGTGCGGATTCACGCACATGTGTCTATGTGTCTATATATGCACAGTGAACAGGCTCATGATGTAATTTAAGGTTCTTATAAACTATATGACTTTTGCCATTAGGTCTGTATTTCCAGGCTGTCTTCTAATTTCATGAGTCTTGGCTTCTCATTTGTGCTCATTCCCTTGGATTCTATGGCATAGTGTTAGTTTCATAGCTATGCACTTGGTGGAGAATAGATTCCCAGAACAGAGTGGTAAGAGTCTCCATCTTTATTTTAATGTTCTGCTGAATCACTGNTTTAAAACATTTAGTGGTGTTTGAATAAGGGGTCTTGGATTTTGTGTAGATATATTGTGGCCAAGTTGACACATTCCTCCAAAGCTCAGGGAGTGAATGAAACACACAAGTCTTAGAAAACTCCTGAAACTTAACAAGATTCACAGGTCCCTCCTCAAAGTCCTGTAAGTATAACCACCTCCAAGTTGATCCGGGGTACATCTTTTATAAGTTGTTGCCCATGCTGAGGTGGGCTTCTGGGGGATGCAGCTGCTTTTGAGTCACTAGTGCTCCTGAAAGTAAGCTCAGGAAGCTCACTGATTCATTAGGCCAGACGTAGGTGGGACTGTTTCTCAGATCTGTTGTCATTGCCCTATCTGGCATGAATAGATGTTTGCANACATCTCCCCAAGAAAACTCACTCAACNCATTTCCACTCTGACTGGGCTCCACACATCACACAGTCAGCCCTACTACAGAGGAACAGAGGTAAATTCTGATAAAAATCCTGACTGTTCTCTTCTATCTCAGCCTCTTTGCAGTGACCAGCTTGGCTTAGAACAAAACTACACAAAACATGGGCTTTTGGACAGATGGGCTTATGGCTTGTACTTAGTGTCCCTCGTGAGGCCTTCTCTTCACTGGGAGACACTGTTAAATGTCAGGATGCACACATCACTGTCCAGTACTTTGTGAGCACTCGGCAATGCTGCTCACCTCTGCACCCATCCCTCTTGGACATTAGCACCAATTCTTTCTACATTATCTCCCTTACCTAACAGGTGTACCCAGTGGGAGCTAAATCTTGGTTACATTTACAATGAAGCATTGTTAGGGCTAATGTTCATCCTGTAGTCCAACTTCTTAAGTGTTGAAAGAGTTCCTTTGTTTTTAGACAAGGTCTTGCTCTGTAGCCCAAGCTAGTTTGGAACTCTCTATGTAGCGCAGGCTGGCCTGGAACTCATCATTCTCCTGTGTCAGCCTGACCAATTCTGGGATTACAGACTTGGGCCAGCTATACTTGGCCCTTGAAAGCAGCTCCTTGTTATGCTCAGGCCTCTGTTCAGGGCAGGGTATGCATGTACGGCCATGTAGTTCTAATTTCTGTATCGTGGGAAAGCTGCCTGNGTGTAACTCCCTACAGGTTCTAGAACCTCTAAAAGGAGCCTCTGATGGAGATGCCCCTTCCAGGGACCTCTAATTAGCTAGATANGCTGTACTGTTATAAGGCTCACGGACACCTGGCAAACAGCCATTAATCCTGCCTTCCCAGCTTCACGTTACATATGGCTCGTGACAGATGGATCTCCTGCCTGAGCATGTCTGGAAAGCCTGGGGTCTAATACCTGCCTCTATTCAGGACTCTTGTGTGGTCTTCAACAGCTTTTCTGGACCTCAATTCTTTATGTGCAAACTGTAGTTAATAAATTACAGATGGGAATTACTCCTGTGAACAAATGCTACGAAGATGAACCAACATGGAAACATTCTGTTAAGAGCAGAAATGATTTCACAATGGGAAGAACTGCAATATTGCATTTCAATAGTTATGCTCAAGCCCAAAATCCAAGGCTACACTGAACAACATGCTTTTGTAGGCACTGAAACTTCCTGTTTCTGAGCCTGGGGTAGGCATATTCAAAGGACAAATGGAAAAATTCCTCTAAACACCAAAATGTTCACAGGCCATTTGCTCTCAGCTCAAAATAGCAAGGAGCAAAAGAGGCCAAGTGAATTCCTCTTGGCCTCTTCAGAACTTCCTTAATCATGCCTATGTCTGAGTGAACCTCCCCTTCCTCTCAATTGTTATAGCTTATCTGTCATACCCACNTGTCACTTAGGTTAGGTTACATCTGCAATGTGGAACCCTGCCTTCTTATTTGAGGGGCCAAAGAGGCTAGTAGATGTGTGCCCCACCTGGCAAGCACCATGCTCTGGCCTTAGGGAACCTCTGTAATGAGTATAAGAGGGTGGCCTAGTCAGTCTGCTGCTTCAGAAGGCAGGCTCCCCAACATTGTAAGAAGACTTTGGAGTGCCTCTGTGTGATTTCTACTGACTGCTGTCCTTTGGATCTGAATCATTCCTCGAAAGTCCATGTGTTCAGAGCTTGGATCCTGTCTGGGAGCTTTTAGAAGGCACTAGAATCTTTAGAAAAGGGGTACTGTGGTCATTTGGGGGCATGACCCCATTTTCTCCATTTTGTTTCCAGGCCGTTTGGTGAGCAGCTTTATCAAATGACCCTGTTGTGATGTGCTCTTCTTCNTGGCAGAGGCCTGAAAGCATTGAGCTTACACAAATCCTGGACAGGAACCTCCAGAATAAATCTATTTTTATTTAATTATTTATTAATTAATTTATTTATTTATTCATTCATTCATTCATTCATTTATTTGTTTATTTATAAGCTGATCATCTCAGGCACTTGTTACAGTCACAGAGAGTGAGCACATTGGCTTTACTACAGAGACCGTGAGTGAATGTGCTTGTTAAAGATTGGTGCTGGGACTAAGGATGTGGCTCAGTCAGTAAAGTGCTTTCCTTGTAAATATGGGGATCTGAGGTTGATACCCCAAATCCATTGGAAGAAAACAGGCATAGTGACAAATGCTTATCATTCCAGTGTTGAAGATATGGAGACAGGTAGATCCTTTGGCCAGGGGTTTTCTGGCCAAACAGTCTATTTGGGGAGCTCCAGGCCAGTGAGAGACCCTGCTTCAGAAACACAAGGTAGATGGTATTGTGGAATATTAGTTGAAGATGTGTTACATTTGTTTATGCTGTGGAACATTTGTTTAATGATGCAACGATGTGTTGTATTCTTTTATGTTACATTTGTTTAACTCTGTGAAGCTGGATTACTTTGCCTGTCTAAACACCTGATTGGTCTAATAAAGAGCTGAACAGCCAATAGCTAGGCAGGAGAAAGGATAGGCAGGACTGGCAGGCAGAGAGAATAAATAGGAGGAGAAATCAGGCAAGAGAAGATTGGGGAACGAGAAAAGAAGGCCAGAGGACTCCAGNGGGGACCCAGCTATACAGTAAGCCACAGAGTAAGAAGTAAAGAAAGGTATACAGAAATAGAGAAAGGTAAAAGCCTAGAGGCAAAAGATATATGGGATAATTGAAGAAAAACTGGCTAGAAACAAGCCAAGTTAAGGACAGGAATTCATAAGAAATAATAAGTGTCTCTGAGTATTTATTGGGAGATTGGTGGTGGGCCCTCAAAAGAGTAAAGAGTAAAAAGAGTAAAAACAGCTACAAGATGGCAACTGAGAATGACACCCAAGATTGTCCTCTGGCCTCCATCCATGCACATTCGTGTAAACTCCTCCTACCTCAAGTGTATACAGACTCTCTCTCCCTCCACCCCCCTCTCTCTCACACACATACTCTCACACACACACACACACACACACACACACACACATACACACACACATATACATACATACACATATACTCATGCACACACACATATACATACACATATACTCACACACACACATACACATATATTCACACACACACACACACACACANACACATATACTCACACATGCAACCACATACAAGAACTGATGCAATCTCTCATTTAAAAAAGGACACAGCCATGTGCAACATTGATGAAAAGATCAAGTGGGTGTGTCCCCTATTAACTGTGGGAAGAGTAAAGAAGGGGCCTCAAGCCTTCTGTCTGTGAGTAACCAATCTGTTATAATAACTATAGATACAAGCTTAGTATTCTTAAGCTGGCCTCTGAAAGGGACCTCTGGAATCTCCTGGAAAATATGGTCTCTGAGACAAAAGAACAATTTCTTCTTCTAGCCCCAAATCCTGAGCCCCCTTTGCTCCTCACTGTCTCCTTCACAACAGAAGGCTGGCTGGGACCTATCTAGCCATCAAACTACTGGAGGTGGAGCTGTGTCACTGAAATCTTCCTCTGGGGGAGAGGAGGGACAGGAGGCCTGTATTTGAGGCTGAATCTTTTCTGAAACCCATTTCTCTAATGATCCCTGGAAGCAACTGGACGTCACTCTCAAGCTTTGAATAATCTACTTATGGTGATAAAATGATGCTACAGTAAGTCATTCAGCCCATCCCTCCATCTCTGAGTTGTGTTATATACAGTACATTCCAGAAAGATGGGATAATCATCCCATGCTTGGGGCACTTTAGTGTTTACCAACCATTGTATATACACCATTTCATTTACACTTTCCTCAAATATTTCAGATTTAGTGGTTACTGTATTCAGTTTCCAAAGCAAATCGAAGATCAGAGAGGTTGTAGCACACCTCAAAGCACATTGCATGTCCCAGTGCCCAGGTAACAGGAGTCTTCTCAAACATCTTTTCTACAGCAGGTCTGCACTGATCCAGTCAGGTTTTCCCCAGGTAAGGAATTTCTACCACTTCCTCATAGGCTGACAGTTGGCAGAACCATGAAGTCCTACTTCTGCATATGAACCTGTTGTCTATATCCTCCTCTATTCCACTGAGATCAATGTAATGCCTATAGATATAGATCAGTCTAGCCTTACAGTCCCAGGCAGATGCCCCATACTTTAGCCTTTCCTTTCACCAGCTCTGGAGTCAATCAGTTCCACAACTGGGTGAGCCATTTCCAACATACATCTTCTCACTACAAGGACATGATGTCACATCCTGCACTGGGCTGCTGAAATATCAGAAAATGCATGTGGCATGCATAGAGAATGTGTAGCAGGCCACACATTGGAAGTTTACTTTGCTACCTTTTCTTTGCTATGCCTCTGGCTCTTTGATGTCCTAGAAGAACCCTGAGAGAGGGCATAGGCTCACACATGGGTCTAAGTTGCAGCTGGCATTTTCCTAGGAAAGGCACTCTCTGAGATCTCCAACGAGTCATGGAAATAATCTGAGAAGTACTCAGGGGCTTTCAGAAGGTGGTGGAGGTATATTACAGGGCTTATCAGAGGGTAGGTAGTAGAGGGGTACTATGGGGCTCATCAGAGGGTGATGGAGGGGTACTGTGGGGCTCATCAAAGGATGGGGAAGGGGTACTGTGGGGCTCATCAGAGGGTAGGTAGTAGAGGGGTACTGTGGAGCTCATCAGAGGATAGGGAGGGGGTATTGTGGGCTCATCAGAGGGTAGGTAGTAGAGGAGTACTGTGGGGCTTATCAGAGGATAGGGAAGGGGTACTGTGGGGCTCATCAGAGGGTGGGAGAGGGGTACTGTGGAGCTCATCAGAAGGTGGGGAAGGGGTACTGTGGGCTCATCAGAGGGTGGGGGAGGGGTACTGTGGGGCTCATCAGAGGTTAGGGAAGGGGTACTGTGGGCTCATCAGAGGGTGGGGGAGGGGTACTGTAGGGCTCATCAGGGGATGGGGAAGGGGTACTAAAGGACTCATCAGAAGATGGTGGCAGAGATACTCAAGGTGTTTGTCCTTGGGTAGTGGAGGGATGCTAGAGGGTAGTAAATGCAAACTCAGGGCAGTTGAAGAGTAGTGGAGGGATCATTCTTGGGGGAGAGGAATCAGAGGGCAGTAGAGTAAAACTCAGTGGCCTATCAGAGAGTTGTTGTGTCTCTGATAATTTGAAGTCTTTTATTTTTGTATAGTCCAGGCTACACCCCTCATCTGCCTAAAATGTAGCCACAAGGTGCCGCCCACGGCACTGATTAGTCTAGGAAGTGCAGATGCCTTTAATGTGGGCAGCTTGTGCTGTTTCCAGCCACTTGACTGCATCTATTGGCGGATGTATGAATTATCTTCAAAGCGCACTTTTGCCTTTTATCACACTTTCTCTCCAACTACCAAGAAAGAGGGCATGCAGGAGGCACATCCTTTCATGGCAAGAAAGTGGTCTGTGGATCAAATGTGTTTGTTCTGGAGCAACAAAGCAGACAGCCTGGGCCTGGAGGAGGTACCATAGCTCTCAGAAATCGTCATCAGTTTTCACCCCATGGGCCTTATGAGTGAAGGATATGTGTGTTGGGGGTGGGGTGGGGTGGGGCAGAACTGCTGAGGAGGCCTTGGTGCTCAGGGTGCATTGACTCTAGGGTGGGCAGGGCTTCAGATTCTGCTCAGCAGCATACTAGTTCTGTGACTTGAGAGACAATTATGGACCCTCTCTGAGTTTGACATGTGTGTGCACCTGTGTGTGTGTGTGTGTGTGTGTGTGTGTGACAGGCCATTGAACACAGGGTCTTACAGATACTAGGCACACATTTTACCACTGAAGTACCTCTGTAAGACCCCTTTTTCACTTTTCATTTTGAGATGGGCCCTCATTGTGTTTTTTTAAGCTAAACTTGAGCACACTCAGGGCTCATAGTCTTCCTGCATCAGTATGTTGAGTAGACAGTCACAGGTGTGTGCTGCCAGGTGTGACCAGATTCTTAAAGTGAGTTTAATACTGTATTCCTCTTGGACTGCTTGGGACCACCAATGAGGGGAACCTCTCCCAATCTCTCCCCCACCTGAGCTAATTGCACCTCNGCTGAGCTCATAGCCATGAGGGTTGGTGTCATTAGGGGACATTGGTGGTGGGAAGCCTTCACTTCAATGCAAGTAGACACTTGTGGTAATAAATCCTCAAGAAAATTTAAAAGATGAAATGTATTTCCTACATCTTGGTCAATATTCAGATTTAATTCACCGTTCCATCTTTCCCTGTTGTATGTTGTCCTCATTTGCTTCTCTTTTTCTGTGATAAAACACTTGACCCAAAGCAATTTAGGAAAAGAAAGGCTTTATTTGGTTTAGGGGATACAATCCACCATGGTGGGAAACAAAGACAGAAAATCAAGGCAGGGGCATGAAACAGGAGACTGTGGAGGTATGTTGCTTACTGGCTTGCTTTCAGGCTCACACTCAGCTACATTTTTAAAAAAATAAATCCAGGCCCACCTGCCTAAGGATGGTACCCACAGTGGGCAGGATCCTCCTACATTAATTAGCAATTGAGTTTTCCTCTCCTTTTCCTATGTGACTCTANGTTTGGGTCAGGTTGACTGGACGCTAACTATAACACACACCAAGTTAAACAGTATCCTGGTTTTAAGTCCTTTAATTCCTTCCCTACAACAGCTGGTACAAAAGATAGAAGATCAGAAAGTATTTTGGAATTAAAGTGAAATGGACTCTTTCATGCTTCCATGATTATTATATTTTGTTTCTGTCTGCCCAGAAGACCCAAGGGGAAGGCTTGTAGGTTATTAGCTGCTGCTATTTAGTTTTGGGTTCTAGGCTATAGCTTGATACTTTGTTAAAAAACATAACAAACAAGCACGACACCAGCTGAGTAGTGAATCAAGAGTCCTAGGGCCCTGGCCTTCTACGTAGGCCAACTTGAGCTCTGCCTCTGTGTGAACTTTGGAAAGTTACTTTCCCTCTCCAAGCCTCTGTTTTCTTATCTATAAGACAAGGATGAGGAGACAAATGTACCTTATAGAGTAGTAGCACAGGTCTAATGCTTTACTATGTTTAAAGCTTCACTATAGTGCCTGGCCATAGTGAATGTGTCTGTGTTNGATGCTGTTCCAGTTGTTGCTATTTATCATTGGTTGTATGATGGGTAGGGCTCCTTGGGCTGGACAAACCTCTTCTATCTACAATATTTGGTAAGTTTGATACATCTAAGGCATCAGTTCTCAACCTGTGGGTCATGACTCTGTATATCAGATATTTATATCACAATTCATAGCAGTAGCAAAATTACAGTTATGAAGTAGCAATGAAATAATTTTATGGTTGGGGTCACCGTAATATGAGGAACTGTGTTAAAGGGTCACAGCGTTAGGAAGGTTGAGAACCACTGCTCTAAAGGAACCAAAGGGAGAAAGAAAGGGGGGAGACAGAGAGGCAAGGTAACTTAGAGATCATTTGCCTCGGGTGTTGTGACATGTCCATCAATTTTGATTCTGGTTTAATACAGGCTGTCAGCGACTTCATGACTCTTTTTTTTTTTTTGGTTTTTCGAGACAGGGTTTCTCTGTGTAGCTTTGCGCCTGGAACTCANTCGGTAGCCCAGGCTGGCCTTGAACTCACAGAGATCCGCCTGCCTCTGCCTCCCGAGTGCTGGGATTAAAGGCGTGCGCCACCACCACCCGGCTGACTTCACGACTCTTCTGTGACCAAGCATGTATGTCTCTGTTAATGTAGCTGTCCAGGAGCTGCTTTGTCTTTAGTGCAGAAACTGAGGCCTGAGGTTTATAGATTGAACCCTGAGTTATTCAAAGCAGCCCAGATTGTTGGCTTATAGAAATCTAACCTTATCAACACTGGGGAATGTTCCAATTCCCTGAAGCTGATGATAAGCTTCAAAGCTGAGGGGCAAGGTAGAAGCCCCTTCTTTGGAAATGTTCCAGAAAGTACAAGGTCTGGACCGGGAGGCTTGCCAGAAGGCTCAGGTCTTGGTATTCCAACCATCTTTTACATTGAGGGGGGCATAGAACTGAAGCACAAATGTGGACCTGGATGTCCTTTTGGGCATTTGGCACATTCTGTCATCACAATTACTAAAAACTTGGGTGAATGGGATGCTGAGTGACTAGGGGAGCAGGTGATGCTCCAAGCAGCCATTCACTTTTGAGAGGGGTATACCCTCAAAGAAGCAGCAGAACACAGCTCCAGAGACACACCTGGAAAGTGGGGCAAGTATTCATAACCCGTGGCGGGGGGGTTCACTGCTCACAAAGGGATGCTTTTCTCCAGAAGCTGACCTTACTCTCTGTTGACATGTGCTGCTTCCAAACTGGATGGACAGCATTCTGTTGGAGATGCTTTGACTGAAACATTCACTGCAGACACCAGAATTGTTTGAAATATTAAGATAAACATTGTTTCCTGCAGCAAACACAGACCGTGACGGAAAATGCATACATAGAAACATGAGGAATGATTGAAGTCTTTCATAATCCACCAAAGAGAACCAATTAGGCCTTTGCTGCTCTAATTCCATGTTGTCATTTTGAAACACAGTTCAGAATGGCATACAAACGATTTAATTCTCACTTTTAAATATAACAATTTAGCATAAGCATTTCCACATGGTTTAAAATGTTCATAAAACAATAGGGATGGCATTATAACATCCTGTTTACGTCTGTACTCAGCTTTGCTGAACCATCGCAGCATCTGCACACCAACACCAGATCCTGTGTGTACCAGACACTTCTAGATGTGTATAAGAGACAGGTTTACGTCTGTACTCAGCTTTGCTGAACCATCGCAGCATCTGCACACCAACACCAGATCCTGTGTGTACCAGACACTGATTGGAACGCTTTCTATTCGAAAGCTCATTTGTTTATCCAAACAGTGTGAGGCTTGTGCTATTGATAATCCCATTTATGGGGAAGGGTAGGTCATTGCTGGAGGTCACCCAGCTGCTGAGTGACAGGGCTGAGANTTGAACCAATGCAGTTGATACTTCAAGGGCTTTTGACAGCAGCCTTCCACCATTCAGGTGCTCTACTACCATACATGGTCAGAATACTCTAACTTGGTTCTTTACAGAGAATTCCCATGAAGGAGATCTCCCCNCTTTATTANATATGGGGGNTAGGGTCTTGAGCCCAGGCTGGCTTTGGGGGGCTGGTTACAGCAGCTGCTGGTTATGTGAGACTCAGGATTCTGGGGTCAATGCTGACATGAAAACTCCCACTGTAGGTAATAGAATCAGCATTAGGACCTCTTTCTGATTTCTTTCTAGTCTTCTCCTTTATATTTTCACACACACACACACACACACACACACATCTTTCTAATGAAGAAAGATAATGCAGTTTTTTGAAAGGCCAGTGTCTAGACAGAGTCATTGCAGGCATAGATGGGGACTTATTAATTATAGCAGATTATTTTCTGCCTATTTCCATATTTATNACCTGGCTTAGAAAGCCTTGTGTTTTTCAAAAGCTTTTTAAGTGCCAAGAAGGGACTCTGTACCCCTTTTGTATTGGGCCTTAAAAGGAGAATTCCACATCTGAAGGGTGAGAAACAGGGGTGGCCTGTTCCCTTCCACGCTTCTCTGCACTGAGGCAACTTTTCCCTGGAACCCTACTCCTCTAAACTCAACATTGACCTATGAGTGCTCGAGACAGGAAATGTCCTCCCCACTCCCACATGCTTAGGAGACAGCTTCGGCATGCTCAACCTGTCCCCACTCATTTCCAGGAGAATTCTACTTTGACAAGCCAAACTCTTAGGTCTCCCTGAAGCCCAGTTGGATTTCCATGAGTAGACCTCTGGCAATGAGTGGAAAAGAGGATGCAGGTACCCTATAAAAGGGCTGATACTCACTCATTGGGCAATAGGATGGGAGAACTGGGTGTGGAAAACCAGTTCACACTGGTGGCTAACCCTCTGAAATATCTCTGAGACTCACATGAGTAAGGCTTGGTTCCTAGTTGGTGGTACTCTGAAAAGTAGATTCTAAGGGCCTAAGCTCATCAATGAATTGATCTATTGATAGCTTCATTGATGACTTCATAGCTATAGATGGCTATAGGGAGACATAGTTGGATGAAGTAGGTCACTGAGGTGTGTACCTTTAAAGGGCCACACTTTTTCCTCAGCCCCTTATGTCTTGGTCTTGCTNTCTCCTGCACCACCTAGGGTTGCCTGAAAATAATGTAGTGGGCTGAGCATGGACTGAGAGAGATGGTTGAAACAATGCGACAAACAGACCTTCACTCCTTTCAGTTGTTTTCCTCTGGCATTTTGTCACAGTGATGGAAAGCTGGCTAAGACCCGTGGCACAGCAATCCAAATCACTTAGGGTAAATGAGTAGCATTGAGAGTCACAAGGACAGAGGGCAGCCTTGTGAAGTGTTTATTGGGGGACTACAAACCAGGCTATTGAGAATTTTACTGTCCTCTGATTAACGTAAGATTCTCTGAAATGTGGCAGAGGTTGGATTGCTTTGAATGTGACATGTTACAGTGGGGATGAAGGTCTCACATGAAACTAAGACACCTATTTCCCCAAACATTAAATTTGACTCAATAGATGTTATCTTGTGGGAGTAGAAGGATTTCTCTTCAGTGTCCCAGTCCTAGGGCAGATAGGGGCAGTGTCTGTTCAGCTTCAGGGGTCAGTCATACATGGAATCTGTGGGACCTGGAAGACCCACTTCTGTGTGATCCAGAGGATTTCCTGCTGGCCTCACTGAGACCTGGGTCCTCTAGTGTTCAGTTTGTGTTACTGCAAACATGTATGTCTGAAAGAAAGATCAAAGCTGCAGCTTGGCCAGTTTGGCCAAGGACAGAATCCCATGATCCAGGAGGAAAGAATTTGATATCTACCTTTCAGAACTAGCTAGCCCCTATGAAAAGTGCACATGNCAGGATGAGAAGCTCCCGGGAAAGAATCACAACAAAGTAAATGGATGGTCTGGGTGCAGGTGACTCAGGTGGCCCAAGCAGAGTCAGGGCCCCTGCAACTCTGGTGAGAACCCATCAACAGCAGGGCCTCTTCCAGGCATCTGCAGCTCTCTGTGGCATACAGGCCTTGGCAGAGCGCTGCAGATGCCACCAGACCTAGTGAAACACTTGTGGTCATGTGAGGACAGGCATAGAAACACTGTTCTATGACAGCCACTGAGTGTGAGCTGATGAAGTTTGGGCAACAGAGTTTATTCTATTTCTGGGTTTCCTTTCCACACAGCTCGGGGAAGGCTGTCATTTCACTGAGCAAGATGAGAGAGAAACAAGTTAAGTGTCAGCTGCACAGCCTAGTCTTGAAGAAGGTTGGCAAGAGCCAGCAGCCGTCCCAGCTGCACTACTGACACTCCGGTTCTCCCATTTGGATTCAGGCTTCAGCAGATAGACTGTTTGCCACGTTCCTGCTTTTCCTGGCTCATGTTTTCCAACAGCCAAGGATAACTTGGATGAAGTCATTAGTAGATCTGACTATCTGCCCTTGACACTGTGCATAGACAGGCATGTTTATCTGTGTGGCTTTCTGGTCACCATTGTAAGGACAGGTGGAGAAAGGGTCTTTATTCACTAGCCAAATATGGCATCCTGTTGTCCTTTTGAAGAGATGTGGCTTTGTCTTGAGGCTGTTGGCATGAATTCTTCACAAGGCTTCAGACATATCAATCAACTTTTAGCAGGGAATTCTGTGGCAGATTTGGGAGCCAGAGAATAAGTCAGAGGTCTATACCCTGACTGTTAAGGGCAATAGGAGGATAATTACCAAGACTACAAGCTCATATTCATATCCAAAGCCACATGCCACGAAATCCAAGACAGAAGGCACACACTGCTGTCGGGGGGACCTCATTGCTGGGAGGTGCATTTTGTCCCAAAGAATTAGCAACATGTTTTAAGGCTGGGGCAGGGTCTGCACAANCAGATGCATGTATACAAGCTCAGTCTCTCCCAGAATTTCCAGAGCAGCCTCACAGCAGGCTCCCTTGGCACTTTGGTCTTTTCATGGTGATATTGGGTCCTGCATTATGGAGTGCAAACCTGTTTTACAAAGGCCTTGTTTTTGTCAGACCATGTGAGAACCCAACATGTCCCCATCTGGGATGTGTAATTATGGAGGCCAGATTCAATAGGACCCAAGGCAAGTTCTCAGTCGTCCTGTGCTTTCATGTGCATTTGAGGGAGAAACCTGAAGTTGCATAGCAACCAACATATTTCTAGATGGTAAGGGGCTCTCTAAGGCACTGATGACAGGGACTGCCCAATGGCAACAATTGAGAAGGGAGGACTCCACTCTCCTGAATGCTTACGGCTGGTGCTGGACATCTGTGGGTCTCTGCTGGATTCCATGTCTCCCAGAAGCTTCAATCAGAAGCCACGGGTTAAACGTCACCCCAAGTCACAGAGTAATTACCAGGTGGATGGTTTTTTGAAAATCTGGGACAAGAAAGTAGGGTCTAAAGAGGGAGTGTGGGAATTTCTCAACTTAGCTCACTTGAAATATCTGGTGAAGAGTTTCCAATTCTAAAATAGGGGGTAGCTGANGCTTGCTTAAGTTTAAGGGACCATGTAGCTTTCTTGGTCTCTGAAAAAGAATAGAAACCTAACTCAGACTCCCACCAGCCAACACCCTGGCAACACTTGACNTTGTGAGGATGAGTCAGAGGCAGGACTGGAAACCCAGCTGTGNANTGTTCCTTGGTTGGGACCCTAGAATGTTAGTGCCCTGCCACCGGAGTTTGATGGTCTGTGTACAGCTGCTGTTTGCTTGCCTCTGAGACTGCTGGGAAGCACACATCCCCAGAAACAATGTCTTTACTCTCTTCTGAAAAAAGTATGTTTTTCCTTTGTGAAGAGTAAAGCACAAAGGGGTTAGGCCATGTGATGTGGGATTTTGATTTTAAATCATTTCTGAAATAGTTCCAAGATAAAAGCTCCCAAGAAAGGGATCCTTGCAGTGAGATACAACCTCATTGTCTGGCTGCAGCACCAGAGAATCACCGGAAGAAGGCTTTGGAGCCTTTCCAGTCTCCGCTTTGCTGTTTATGCAGGGGGNAGGGGGTGGGGGGCGGCGGCGGCTATCGATTCCCCCAGAAGAGGACTCTCAATCTGGGCAGCAGGGAACGTATATTTGCATTAACATCTGCGCTTGATACCTCCGTACTGAGAGTAATGAGGCCCATCTAACCATGAGAGGGCCACACATCTGCATTAGCTGAGCTGGTCACAGAGACAATCCTGTGTGAATTCCCAGAGCAGAAGAGCTTCAAAAGGGAACCAACTCAGAATGCAAATCGACAAACTGAGACTTGGGTTCCTCAGGTTGGGGCACAAATCACACAGGACAGAGTCTCTGCCGATCTTGCTCCTAGGGGTGTAATGGATGCTGTTGGCTCAGGTGCGCCACCTAGTGCTAGGACTCTGCTCTCACCGCTGGCATTCCTGAGCTGTGGGGCTGGGAATTGTAGTTGAGTAGGGTGTCAGGGTGAGTGGGGTGTCAGGGAGAAGAGAGGGGAAGTAGGGGATAGTAGTGAGGAGGTAGCAGGAGGAGAAAGAGGGGTTGATAGGGAGGTTGTAGTGGGAGATGTTAGTGAGGGGGGAGTGTGGATGGTAGTGAGGGGTGGCAGTGGGGGATGACTGAGAGGGGTGGTAGTGGGGGTGGCAGTAGCAATTAATCTGTTTTTTGTTTTTTCTGTTTCATTTGCTCTTCTCTTCTGTTTCCCTGTCTCAATTGCCTCAGCTCCTCTCTTCCCACCTGTCTTTTTGGACCTAAATAGATTTCTCTTTTCTGTTTGGAAACCACACATTATAGCTATCTACACATTGTCACCAAAACCAATTTGTGCAAACTAACAGGCTTATCAGTGCCACTGAAATGAGATTAAAACTGCTTCCAATGAAACAGATAAAAACCAGATGAATGAAGCCTGCTAATAAGACATTAAAGATAATGACGGGAATGACTAACCAGCTTGATACAGTGAGCAGTTATGAGAGTCGGGTGCCCAGGATCAGGAAACTAATAAAAAGAATCTACCTTTTATTCCCTTTTGTCATCGAGATATAATCACATAAGCATCATCATGGTTTGGTTATTATTTATCTGTGAGAGCAACATCACACCTTTCTCTAAAGTGCTTAGAGAGATGGGGGGGGCAGTGTAGGAGAAAGGAGAAGAGANAAAGATGATTGCTTTGGGGAAAAAGCTCTTATTCCTGTTTTTTAAAGAATAAAAGAGGATGTTTAATAGCCTGGTTGTGTTTGTGCGTCGATTGTGCACGCACTCTTTCATTTATTTCACTCCTGAGAGGGACCTGTTCATAGCCAGACTGTTATACATTACACCATCAGTTAGCTAATGACTGCGTTAACAAGTCACNTGGAGACAATCTGAAAATTGCATTTCTGCTGGTGACACTGGTCACTACAANCTTCGTGTCTGGCTTTTCACTGCAGTGGAGTCTTTCTGCCATCCTGCAGCTGGGTGGATGGATCTTCCTGCCTCATTGGGTGTGAGTTAATGGGGAGGGAGTGTGGAAGAGAGGGCAGTCATTTACTATTCAGTTAGAGCGTTCCCAACCATATTATATGCAGGCTCAGTGCTGTGCTCCCAGAAGGCAGGTGAGTAAGAGCTTGGCTCTGCCCTCAGGAGCAGGAAGGGGAATAAACAAAGCTTAGATGACAGGTGGACATGTCCAGTGACTATATGATTATACAGTGCACCACAGATGCCTGGAGGAGGGAGCTACTCTCTGGAGAAGCCGGAGATGGCTACTCAAAGGAAGAACGCTTTGAAGTGGGTATGAAAAGAACTGGCTTTTGCTAGAGGGAGAAATGACATAGGGCAGAGACGGAGTAATCGCACAAATAGCCATGAAAGGCCCTGCTGTGTTGTGGGAAGAAGTTCTCAAAGGGAGAGGAAAACCTGGGAACAGCTGGGATAGGAGGCTGGGGACAAGTCCAGAGGCCTGTGTTCCACACTGAGCTTTCCACATTTCCACAGTTTGTCAAGGTCACTCTGTGATCAAACCTTTTGTGAATGGATTAAAGGCAGCTATGAGAGGCCTTAGAGGGAAACCCTGCCTCAGTCCTGAGGTAGCAAGAAGTTCCCCACCTAACTTTTGACTGGCTGCACCATCTCCTCTAGCATGTTCCTTGAGAAACAGTTTTAGCATCTGATAGTCCAGGATACCTAGGAGCACTTTTGGGGTTGCTAGAAAGATCAGAAATAATATGTCAAGCCAGGTGCCCAGTTCCTATAGTAACAATTCTTCAGAAGTTCTGCTNTGGACAAGGATTAGGCTACGGTGCTGGTGGCCACAGGCTGCTGAGGAAGTTGGAGAATTACCACAGGATGTAGAAGACAGAAGAGAATATAGAATGAAAACACACGTTGGGGGGACACACCGTTTCTGTTTTTGAGGTGCTTTCCTGAATGAGATGGAGCTGAATGGAGCAGATACACTTGCATTATATAAAATGGACAGCAAGATGCAGGCAGCANCCACCTCAGCCATCTCACAACAGCTGTAGGGCCTCAAGACTAATGGAGAGATTCCATTTGCAGAATGTTGGCCCCATGAAGATGGAGACACATCCACTCTTAGGGCTCCTGTGCCCAGAACTCAGCAAAATGAATATGTATTAAATAAACCAATTAGACATGAAGTAAGCCAAGAAAACTGAAAATGTTAGCCTAGAGGTAGATAAGATCAAAATATGCAGCTATTGTCTTTCTCTCCAGTCTCCTCATCAGCTCATATTTCTCTCATGAATTCAACATTTAACAAATATTGCACAAATAATTCTAAACGCCTGGCCTCTGATTGACACAGACAGAGTGTGAGAGGCTTAATTTGCTGTGCCAAATAATTAGAAAGAGCCTTTTCCCAAGCTTTCAACCTGATAATGACAGGCAATTGTGTCTTGTGAAGGCTACCAAGTATGAGCANCCATTTCAGCAGAATGCCATGTCANTCCAGCTGAAACACGAATGATGGGTGTATGTGCAAAGATCTGTGTTAGAAGACAAAAGCAATGTGATAAAGTAAAGGAGGGTGTGCTTGGGGTCCCATATATGTGGTTTTTGTCTCCTGGCTCTATTTCTATCTAGATTAAGAGTCTGAGCTAGCTAGGCAGTCGTTGTAAACTGAGATATCCTCATTTATAAAATGAGTGTCTTCAGTAGGAGTCAGTAATGTGAAATAGGCAAATCATTTGGTGCCTTGCAGGCAGTATTTTTTCCTTATAAGTAGGTTTTTTAATAGATTGTATTGATAACCATAGGAAAATGACTGTTTCTCAAGGAATTTAGAACTTTGTTATCCCTAGAAGACAGTCAACTGTCTCAACCTTAATCAGANAAGTGGAGGATTGCTTTCTNAAGCTCCTGAAAATATGACTATCTGTCAATTTATTAACTTGTAGTCAAGCCCAGATATATAGCCCACATGCATTCAGAAAGGCAGCCCTCTTAAAAACTGATGGACAAGATATTCTTCAGTAAGAACCATCCAAAAAACAGCGTGTTTCAAAGTAAGTTTCTAATGAATAACACAACTTTGCTGTTTAAGATACTAAGCTAAAAACCTAGAAATGCTAATTTCTTTTTTTTCATAGTCAACATGAAAGTTTATAAACAAGTTCAAAATGTCATTGTTTCTAAGTAGGGATTTCAAGGAATTTTTTGATAGTGTTTTCAATCTCTAAATCAAGATCTCCTTCCTAGAGCCAACCTCATCCTAGCCATCCTATAAACTCTCCCAACTGTAGAGAAGGGGGCTTTTCATAAAAGGTACCTATAGTGACAGAAGCTAACTTCTATAATTAATATGTTCGATTGGAAAAAAAAAACTCATGTAGAGTCATTTACAAACATATTTTTGTTCTGTAATTGGCTGTATTTAAAAATATATTCACTTTATAGAAATCAGCATGGCTGCAGGATGTACACATANGTGTGTTCTGAGACAGGTTTTCCTGTAGCCCAGGCTGATCTAAAATTTGCAATACCTCTGCCTCAGCCTCCTGAATCACCACGCCCAACTAGAATGTATGCTGTTTCAGATAGGTTTTTGATGCTGCAGTGCAGGCCTGGCATCTCTAAGAAATATGTTCCAATTTGGTCTAGAAAGATGCATCTCCTAATTCCTAAGATACATGGGGAGGGGAAAGAGATGAGGACACTTTTCCTGGCATTCCCAGGCAGCAGCAGCAACAGAATGGCATTAACTCCTTTCTTTCTAACTCTGGGTGTGCATGCTTCTATGGCTCCCCACCTCAGGTTAAGAGGAGGCTGCCGGTGGAATCTGTTTCTCATCAGAGGGCATCCCCCAAATAGAGAAGACAGTACCAAGGTCANGAGTCTGACACANACATGCAGGCAGTTCCTGTTGTGTTGGGAAGAAATTTCCACCACTTGGCTGAGGGACACAAGACCTGCCCAGAAGCTGAGGTAAAAATCCGTATGTTGAAAGGAAACTCTGAAGAAGTAAGATTTAACTTTGTAAAGATATATTTAATCACATAACATGAGTTTATCTTTGGGAGGATGTAAGAATTACTATTTTAAAAACTAGAAAACAAAAGCAATACACCAAATACATTAAAGTAAAATAAAATGTCCTTATGTTGACTTTGATGACACAAGTGAATAATTATTCTTCGTTTCTTGTGTATCAACCTNGGACACTATATGTGATAATTTATATTGATTGTCACCTTGACAGGACCTAGAGTCATCCAGTAGATGAGCTGTAGGGTCCTAGATTGCACAAAAAGTATAAAGTTCACCAAACACGAGAGCTCATCTGCCTTTGCTTTTTGGGTGTGGATGCCATGTGACCAGCTGTCTCCTGCAGCCATGCCTTCCCTGACATGATGGACTGTACCCTCAAACTGTGAGCCAAAGTAGATCCTTCCTTCCCCAAGTCGTCTTTGTCAGGATGTTTTATTATAGCCATGGAGAAGTATCTAAGACACCATGACCCCATCATTTCTCTAAAGAAGGAATTTTTTCACTATGGCTTATTATTCATTTTCCCCCATAAAATTGCAGTCTTCTTCAAAGCTATTGTTTATGATTATATATATTTTGTCTGAATTTTTTTTAAAAAAGACTTAGATAAACAAAGATTTACAGATCCAAACAAGTTATCTTCCAGATTTGAAGGCTATCTTGGTGTGGTTCCAACCCAAACAACATGTTTATTGAAAGAACAATAGGCACCTGCACTCCTTCGATGCAAGATGCTCTCAGAGATCCAGTGCTGTGGGATGTNTTTCTGTGTGCTGTGAATATGTGTTGCTCTGATTGGCTGATAAATAAAGCTGTTTTGCCAATGGCGAGGCAGAATAAGGTTAGGTGGGACATTCAAACTGAAGAGACGGGAAAAGAAAGGAGAGAGAGAGAGAGGAGATGCCAAACCGCTGTCTAAGGAGCAACATGTAATGAGATGCAGGTAAAGCCATGGAACACGTGGTGATACATAGAAGAACAGTTATGGGTTGAGTTAAGTTATAAGAGCTAGTTAGTAAAAAGCCTCAGCCATAGGCCATATAATTTGCAATTAATATTAAGCCTCTGAATGATTGTTTTATAAGTGGCTGCACAACTGTGGGGCCAGGCGGGACCAGAGAAACATCTGGCTACAGTCCAGGGCATACTTACAGAATTTCAAAATCAAATCAGATTTTATATCTCACTATCTTTGTTTCCTTTACTTTTATAGGGTTACATCTCATCATTTTTCTGTTTTCAAAATTCAATAATTACAGTGTGCGTTATGTTTCAAAAGCTAGAGGCAATGTCTCATTGGTTCACTGGTTTGAAAGACTTGCAACTTCTTTCAAACAAAATGAA